>JBBPNU010001105.1:0-10867 GCA_038091055.1 Leccinum angustisporum
ATCTCTAGAAGGACATTACAGAGTAATACAGACATAATATTGTAATATTCGAGCTCTTGAGTTCCTAGCTATGGTCGTGTATCCTTGACCTCAGGTGGCCTATAAAATATAGGGATTACAGGCCTTGTACCTGGATATATACATATATTTGAGCATATCCAGGTTTTACAATTTTTGTGATGAGGTTCTCTGCCAGTGGCTGACAAGACAAGTACCCCTGAGACCCCGACCTTTGTCGAATCATCCTTCGCGGGAATGATCAGCTCAACAGTACTGTATGTTTCATCGCACAAGTGAACGTTCCATGATCCGAAGACACAAAATCACTTGGTTCACTGCACAGGAATTCATTGTCATCCATAGGGCACCACTACACACATACAGGAATCCAGGTCGTGAACAAGATAACGCAATCGCGATATTGTTGAAATAGGGGAACGGCAATTCGACGCCAAACATTCGTACCACTCACCGCCGCCCGGGGTGCAATGCAGTGTTTGCGTTTTCGTCCTCATAAACGAGTCTTTGATCTGCAACCGTATTCTTAGCGTCGGTGTTGCGAATCCACGCTTCATAAAGGCAGCGTCCTTCGGTCATGTACTTGAACATTCTTCAATCATCGACTGCCCTTGCCACTATTCTATAGGCGACGTATGTGGGCGATCAATGTGCTTTTCGTCGTCACTATAATAATTACCGTTGTGCGATGATCGAAGAAAATGCGCTCGTTCCCGGGTTCATGGCCTGGGAGGACGGGAACAGCGGACAAACGGGTGTGTCGGTCAGTGCATCACCGTCATAGCAGGAACGCTCAGAAACCGTCGTGCGCTGTCAGACGGCGGGACGAAAACACGCCGTGATCAGTGTGACGACGGGGCGATGCAGGGAGGGCCCCGAACTTGAAGGCGGGCAGGCAAGTTGTTGCGTTGTCACTTGCAACACTTCGAAACCGCGACGAATTGAGCTGAGCCGGGTTTGTAAGATCGTAGAATGATGAGCTATGGAGACCCATGATGAAGAAGTTGATGCGTTCCTGATGTATATTCCTGGACCCATAGGGGACAGGTCTTTCAAACCATTAATTCGTGGAAATGTCAAGGTCAGCCCGGATGTACTTCCGGTGAAGCCGACATTTATCTTTTCATCCGAGTCTCTTACTGCGACAACGACAGCATCTAACGAGTAGCAACACCACCTCCAGTGCCTCATCCTCATCTAACAAGTCCACAAAAGTTGTCACGACACCCCTCTTTTATTCCGTCAACACCACCCACGCGTTTTATGTCAGCAGCACACTCGTCTCCTTGTACAACCTGCAGTACCGCGACCTCTTCATGAACCACGTCCCCTTCCGATTCAACTTCCGTTTCGAGTATGGTGAGCAGCACCACTGTGATGACTTCACTGTCTAGCAGGTCACAGATCAATTAAATTATTATTATCTAATCGCTCTCGCTGATGTGCCTACTACAATTCAGAAGATGAAGATGACTTGTACGGCCCGTTCTCGAGTCGACACATCCCCGCAGACCTTGCACATGACATTGACTTAGAGAAGGGGGTAGCTCCGAGTCAGGTCACGTAAATAAATGAAAATGAATAAATCAGTGCACTATCACTATCGATCCATCTTGGCGTGTGGCGCGAGCTTGAGTCCCTCGAAAACGAGCAGCTATGTCCACAATATTTTCGACACAATCCATGAAGGAATGTCAATAGCTCTTTTTCTCAACTGATCGGATGGTTCCGATGCTCGTGAGAAGCACACCAAAACGGAAGGTGTCGAGACTATGGAGACATAGTAAGTTACTGAGTCTCGATACCCGACGTTCTGTTTTAGGAAGCGCATGGGGCTGATGCTTCCAGGAACGATTCCGATGCTCGTGAGAAGCACACCAAAACGGAAGGTGTCGAGACTAGGAGACATAGATCTCTCCAGGTGAATCAAACCCCGTCGTGATATCAGTCATGTGCGGGTGAATTATGTACTTAAACAAGTTGATAAGAAGATCTATCAGTAGGACATCCGGCCTGGTACATCATATCTGCGTTATCGCAGACGGACATGACCCTGCGAAAAGTGGCTCTCTGGCTGACGATTCTTTTACATAACTTACTCAGTCAGTGAAGAAGGCTCTCAGATGTGTACATATAAGTATCATACACCTGACCACCTGTACCCTAGAAATGCCCGCCGTCCAAACACCTGCGAAAGTACTCGTGTCCGGTGCGACGGGTTACGTCGCCGCCTGGGTCGCGCAGAAGCTACTCGAGAAAGGGTACGCTGTTCGCGGCACGGCGAGGTCTGTCGCCAAAGGAGATTATCTCAAGAAGCTGTTCGCATCGCACGGTGACCAGTTCGAGCTGGTCGTCGTAGAGGATATAGCCAGGGTAAGTCGAGCAGCCCGGTCCAGGCGTTACGACACAGTGACATTCATGATGCCTGTTGCGTCCAATACCATTCTCGTCGATTCATTGATCGATCGACCGTTTCCGGAACCGGATACGCCGGTGCTGTGTGCTCGTCATTTTGTGACTCATTCATTGTCTAGGACGGCGCATTCGACGAAGCGGTGAAAGGCGTGGACGCCGTAGCACACGTTGCGTCTCCATTCCATCTGCAAGCAGTCGATCCCGATGGTGAGCTTAGAGAAGTTCTGAGTAACCTCGAATCATCCCCGTGATCGACTTCTGTGACAGAATTGATCACACCGGCCGTCAATGGTACTGTGGGGGTGTTAAAGAGTATTCTCAAGGACGAGTAAGTAAATCTGTCCAACGCGACAGCTAGACCAACTGACCCTTGTGATGCCTCTACTAAACAGATTGACCAAGATCAAACGCGTCGTAATCACCTCCTCTGTAGCGGCCGTTCAGCGAGATGAACCGCATCCCGTTACGTTCACGGAGGCGGACTGGAATGACCAGTGTCTGGAGGTTCTCAAGAAATACGAGGATGAAGGGAGGAGAAACGAGGCACCCAACGCTGACAAATATAGTGCATCAAAGACACTCGCAGAGAGAGGTAAGCCATATTTCGCTCCTTCTCTGACCAACGAATCGCGCTGCTGATGGGAGATTGACGCAGCTGCTTGGGCGATAGTGAACAGTCCAGAAAACAAGGCTCGCATCAGGTGGGACTTGGTGTCGCTCATCCCACCATATGTGAGTCTACGCGTTAGATACCACCCTTTTCTCCTTCACTAGTGACCATCACCGGTCAGGTATTTGGGGCAAGTATTCTAGAATACATCCACCATGAATCAGAGGTCGCTAATCAGACGACTTCACATCGGATAGCCTACCATTCAGGAAGTGACTTCGCCTGCCACTCTCAACCTTTCTGCAGCAATATTCTACGACTACGTCGCCAACGACGTCAACGCTAACACATTAGGAAACGATTTTTTGGCTAACACCGGCGGCTGTTGGATCGACGTGCGTGACGCTGCGGAAGCGCACGCCCTCGCACTTGAGAAGCAAGCAGCTGGTGGAGAGCGTTTCATTATCTGTGCTGGTGAGTCTACGCTTGCTCGTTTTTAGCACTCCTGAGACGGACGTTTCCGATGATAACACACATACATATAGGAGTGTGGAAAGTGCAGGACTTCAGTGAGTTGCGAGGCCGTCCGAGGGTATTCGTTGAATTTGACCCACTTCTTCTTTATCTTCATTCAGTCGACGCCGCCAATGATCTGAACCCTCCACCAAAGCTCAAGACCACGCTTCCCGTCGGCGTGCGGGGTGCTGGAAAGACTGCGAAGCACCTGACCTTTTACGACGCGACCAAGGCGGACCGCATTCTCGGTATGAAATACCGGACAATTGCAGAGACGGCGAGGGATACGCTGTATGACTACGAGGCGCGTGGGTGGTAGACTATAAATTGCGAGGGACTGAGGAAGAGGGGAGTTGAGAATTGAAGAGGGAAGGATGATTTTTTTTGTGTACCACCAAATGACAACCAATCATCATTTCTGTTGGCCCTACACCAGCGATTGTGAGGACGAGTCCGACACCCAGTACTTAATACTGTCCTGTCTTTCCGATCGTCAACGTCCTCTGATAATGATGCCGAGAAAGCTCAGTCACGGTGCTGCATACCGCCGAGAGAGGGCACAGTGCAAGTTCGACAGCGTATGAGGTGGTTGCTGAGTCTACCTCGATCAGGGTCAATGTAAGTAAGCCGGCCCAGGAATGATAGCTCTAAAAGCGAACCTCCGTCTCCAACAAATAAAAACACCACGCGATCAAAGACCTCACCAACGAAGAAGAAACCGACGCATCAATATGGCGACACTTACGTCACCCCGACATACGTAGACCCGTCCAACAATTCCTGTACCGCGCCATGACGGGATCACTCAAAATCGGTAGCTTCTGGTCCAACATACCGACCTACGAGCACAGATCAACATGCATACACTGCCCTGGCGAAACCGAGACCTTTGAACATCTCACAACCGACTGTACTTCACCCTACCAAAAACTCATATGGGACCTGACGAAATCCCTCTGGCCTGGACCCCCCACAGACGCCTTCCCACCCCATGTTGGCGCGATACTGGGATGCGGAAATATCGCCCCCCCAACACAGAACACCCCCCCCACACCACCGCAAAGAGGAGCCGCACGGCTAAAACGGATCCTCATGTCAGAATCGACCCATCTGATCTGGGCCCTCCGTTGCGACTACGCTATAGGAAACCTGACCTACCCCCCCGCTGTAATTAAGTCACGATGGCTCCGCCTCATCACGACGTGGCTTGATATTGATCGCCGAATGGCAAAAAGCAACAGAAAACCACTCTCAAGCACGAAGGTACTACACACATGGAACTCCGTAATCCAAGATAATGCATCCCTACCACCAGACTGGCCAACAAACCTTGAGGTTTTAGTGGGTATCAAGCTACCAAGGACCCCTGACGAGACCGGGGACACCGGGTAGTGTACAGAGCCCCACACCCCCTGCATATGCGGGGCGTGCGTAAGAGCATTTTCCCTCGGACCGGAGCTCCCCTGTGGCCTCCGCCTTAGCGTATTGTGTAGGACTAGACTTGTCAGTTGCTACATGATAACCACGCTTGTCCAAAAAAAAAAAACAAATAAAAACACCGTGAGCGGAGATACAAATTGTACGGACCTCGAAAATCGGTCGACCACACGACCATCCTCGTGTCTTCCCCCTTTCAAGTTATCATCGCCCGACAAGCTGGAACATACGAACTTGAAAATGCCAACTTTTTAGTTTGCTTCAACAGTCAACTGTATCCCAACGTCGCCTCAGTTTTATGTCCGAATCCGACCCCATCTGGTGCAAACATATCCAACCAAGTTGATTGTGTCCGATCGATGATCTATGCATGGCTTGGATACAGCGGAACAGTCAGCAAGGTAAGATATTAATACTTGCGCTGGGACTCCACAGCATGGGAGACAGCTAGTACGGCGTGTGACTTCAGTTGCGTTATCGCAGACCCCCGCACGTACTGCTGATCCTGACTCTCGTTCAACTCTCCAGCTGGAGGCATCACAATCACTCTGCTCAGTACCCTGGAAATGCCTGCAGTTCAACCGCCTGCGAAAGTGCTCGTGTCCGGTGCGACGGGTTACATCGCTGCATGGGTCGTACAGAACCTGCTCGAGAGAGGGTACACCGTTCGCGGCACGGCGAGGTCTGTCGCGAAGGGAAATTATCTCAAGAAGCTGTTCGCGTCGTACGGAGACCGGTTAGAGGTCGTCGCTGTCCCGGATATTGCAAACGTAAGTCGATACAGAGCGCGGCGACATACCATGACTGTGTGCTGTCGTGTGCTCATCGTTTCGCGATGTTCGATCAGGACGGCGCATTTGACGAGGCAGTAAAAGGCGTGGACGCAGTCGAACACATCGCGTCTCCTGTGCCTCGAGAAGCAGTGGACATCGATGGTGAGCTTCCCAGAAGTTCCTAGCGATCTCGAATCGCCAGATTGATTTTCACCCTTATAGAACTGATCAGGCCAGCCGTTAACGGTACGGTAGGAATGCTAACGAGTATTATCAAGGACGAGTTCGTCAGTCCAAATGTTCAAGTAGACCAACCACTGATCCATTCGATTTCGGCGAAACAGATCGACCCAGGTTAAACGGGTAGTAATTACCTCGTCCGCAGCGGCTGTTCTTCACGAAAGCCCAAATCTGACCACGTTCTCGGAAGCGGACTGGAACGATGAGTGTCTGGATGTTCTCAAGAAATACGAAGACGAAGGGAGGAGAAATGAGGTTCCCAATAACATGAGATACCGGGCGTCGAAGACGCTCGCAGAGAGAGGTAGGCAACGTTTCCGCTAAGCCCCGGCACAACTCGAGCTTCTGACGACCAATTCGTTCACACAGCTGCTTGGGAATTCATGAACAACAAGACACGCATCGGCTGGGATCTGGTGACACTCATCCCTCCATACGTGAGTTTAAGGATTGGATATGCCCTCTCTCGCGTTTGACCAGACTGACGGTCCAACTCTCAGGTATATGGGGCAAGCCTTTCAAAATTCGTGCACGGTTCTGAGGCTAACCCTGACTCTTGCCTCGCGACAGCCAGCGATCCACGAAGTCACCTCACCCACTTCTCTCAACGCCTCCGCAGTCCAGTTCTACAACCATGTCGCCGACAGTGCCAAGGCCAACGCGGCGGGAAACAAGTTCCTAGCCAATAAGGGCACGTGTTGGATCGACGTGCGCGACCTCGCGGGAGCGCATGCCCTTGCTTTAGAGAAGCCAGCGGCTGGTGGGGAGCGGATCATCGTCCATGCCGGTGAGTCTAAGTATTCTTTCGCTCTGTTCCTTTTTGAGCACAAGGTGATGATTAATCTATGTATTACGGTTGACCAATATTTGCGCGCAGGCCCCTGGAAATGGCAGGACTTTAGTGAGTAATCACGTCGAACCCTGACTTTCCTCCTCACTCCAATTCAGTCGATGCCGCCAATGACTTGAGCCCGCCGCCAAAGCTCAAGACCACGCTTCCTGTTGGTATCCGAGGGGCTGGCAAGACTGCGCAGCACCTGACTTTGTTCGATGCGACCAAGGCGGATCGGATTCTCGGCTTGAAGTATCGGACTATCGCAGAGACGACCAGGGATACGCTGTACGACTATGAGGCGCGCGGGTGGTAGACAAGGATATGAAGAAGAAGAGGGAAAGGGAGCAGGAAGATCTTCGATTCTTGTATACCACATGGATGACATATGCAGGTCGATTTCCCCGTCCGCGCTTGGATCCTCGCTGAAAACAGTGGTATATGATTATTCGTCAAGGGAATGAGGCACCCCAGCGCATGGCTTGCCATAAGCTGAACCGTCCCCGATTGCTTTCTCAATTCTATGCCAGTTACTCGTTGCCTAATTATTTCCCTATGGTACTACTCTAAGGAGCGACAAGACAATCCAGTGCATCAAGTCCACGTGAGGCCTTTTCAGGCACTGGTCTTTCGATCGAGGTACTCGGCAAGCGCTCGGCACCTTGCTCACTTGAAAGTCGGACATTGAATTAGGACCAAAACAATCGACCAATCACCGGCAGTGCCTGTCATTGATCCCTCAGGCACTACTACTACTCTTCTGATGCATCCGATTGAAACCTCAACGTTCGGCGTTCAGCTATCATATGTTTGATCTTTGTTGTGGGCGATACATTTGCCACTCCAATTTGAATGCTCTTCAAAACTCTTGATCGAAACATCCGAGTCATCGGTTTGATCCTTGTGTTCCGGTGGCGTGGGGTATTTGAGCCAAGGATGAAGTCACTTCTCTTCCACATTTGCTGTTTCAATGCTCTCCAAGGTGACCGTAGCCATTGCGGTCACAATGGCTGTTTTGGCCGCCCCATCATCTGATCCTAGGGGGAGGATTAATGGCATGGCCATACCGCTCACGAAACATTCTTCCTTTCCGAATTTCAATGAGAGCATTATTATCTGTGCGCTCCAATCACATGCTGCATCACATAGCGCGTATGTATATCGTCCTGTGATTTTCTCAAACATCGCTTTGCTCACACTTTTTTTATAGCAAGATCATTCAAGTTCGTGGCATGAGACAGTTTGAAAGGAACACAGGAACGCAACATCCTTCTGCCGTTTCAACCCAATACCCACAGCCTAGTAGTACAGCTGGCGTTCATTTGGCAAACTGGCACGATGGTGAGATGTGGTATGGGTCCCTTTTGATTGGCACTCCCGCTAAAATCTTCACTGGTAAGTTCTTCCGTACATTCGCGACACCCATTCAATCTAGTCGCCACTTTAGTCCAGCTCGACACTGGTTCTAGGTAAGTGTTTTCCATCATGCTGTCCGCTCTCTTGTCTTATTCGACCCAGCGATATCTTGGTTTCGGCGTCAACCGGTGATCAGAACTGCAGAAGCCACCACAACCTCTGGAATCCCGCTTCGTCCACAACCTCCGAGGCCCTGTATGAAGAATTTAAGATAGATTTTGTGACTGGTGCGATTGCCACAGGTGAACAGTATAGGGACAATGTGACCATTGCTGGCTTCACCGTATGTCTTTACTCTTTGCGAACGTGATCATTTCTGAACGACGAATAGGCAGACATTCAGACCATCGGTGCTGCAACAACATACTCTTCTGAGATGGCCGTATCTGTGTTTTCTCCTGATGGTATATTGGGATTAGCTCTCCCGTCTCTCTCAGAGTATCATGATCAGAGCCCCCTGTTTCACACACTCTTCAATGAAGACAAGCTGCCTCAATCGATGTTTTCAGTGAAGCTCGCCACTTCTGAAGGCGAGCTGTACATCGGTGGAACGAACAAGGCGCTTTACATTGATAACAGCCTCGCCTTTACTCCTACAATTGGTTCGGTGAGCGTAAATGCTAGTTGGTAATAGATGCATACTTAGATTGCCCTTTCAGGGTTTTTGGCAACTGAAGTTAGATAACATCAAAGTCAATGACAAGATAGTTCTAACGGATGTACCCGCCATCATCGACACTGGTGCCAACCTCATCTTTGGTGATCCGTCGCGAGTTTTCGCCCTGCACCAGGCGTATGATGGTAAGGCCTTCGAAAAAGGTTACTACACCTGTGAGTTCCGATCGAATTTGGTACTTTAACTAAACTTTTGATTGACTGCCTGTAGTCCCATGCAGTTCTTTTCCCTCCGTGACTTTTACTACCATCGGTGGAAAGCCGTTTTTGATCCCCGCCAACGTGCTCAACCTGGGTCTGGTTGAGCCTGGCTCGCGTGATTGTTTCAGCGGGATTGTGGCTCACAACTCGGATGCCGTTCATAGTAAGATTCCTATTCAGCTTTTTTCTCTCTTCACTTGAAGATCCTCATGCTGACCCGACCAGATTCTTGGACCATCGGGACCATCTTCCTCCAGTTGTTCTATACTGTGTTCGATTTCGGCGCTGAGCCACCACGAGTTGGGTTCGCAACGCTCGCTAGTTGAACGATGATAACGTTGTGTCGACAGAATTATAATTCTAAGATACTGTAATAATACTAATAGGTAGTTCCTCTCACTGGCAAGTATCCATTTTAGGACAAGCTGTTGCCTGGAGACTTAGATCTCTCCAGGTGAATCAAACCCCGGTCATGCGCGGGTGATTTAATCAAGTTGATAAGATCTATCAGTACGACATCCAGCCTGGTACATCATATCTGCGTTATCGCAGACGGACATGACCCTGCGAAAAGTGGCTATCTGGCTGACCATTCTTTTACATAACTTACTCAGTCAGTGAAGAAGGCTCTCAGATGTGTACATATAAGTATCATACACCTGACCACCTGTACTCTAGAAATGCCCGCCGTCCAATCACTTGCGAAAGTACTCGTGTCCGGTGCGACGGGTTACCTCGCCGCCTGGGTCGCGCAGAAGCTACTCGAGAAAGGGTACGCTGTTCGCGGCACGGCGAGGTCTGTCGCCAAGGGACATTATCTCAAGAAGCTGTTCGCATCGTACGGGAACCGATTTGAGTTGGTCGTCGTAGAGGATGTGGCCAAAGTAAGTCGAGCAGCCTGGCATCATGCCGTCGTGACATCTATGATGTGAATGGATGCCTGGGGATCACCGATTCATCGATCGATCGATCATTGTCAGATCCGCCATTTGTGTGCTCATCCTTTTGTGACCCATCCATCATTTAGGACGGTGCATTTGACGAAGCGGTCAAGGGTGTGGACGCCGTAGAACACGTCGCGTCTCCATTCCATCTGCAAGCTGTCGATCCCGATGGTGAGAAGTTCTGAGTAATCTCGAATAATCCCCGTGATTGACTTCTATAACAGATTTGATCGTACCGGCAGTCAATGGTACTGTGGGGATGTTAAAGAGTATTCTCAAGGACGAGTAAGTAAATCTGTCCAACGCGACAGCTAGACCAACTGACCAACCTTGCAATGCCACTTCTCCACGAAACAGATCGACCAAGATCAAACGCGTCGTAATCACCTCATCTGTAGCGGCCATCGAACGGGATGAACTGTATCCCGTTACGCTCACGGAGGCGGACTGGAACGACCAGTGTCTGGAGATTCTTAAGAAGTATGAAGACGAAGGGAGGAGAAACGAGGCACCCCCTGACCAGATATATCGAGCGTCAAAAACGCTGGCAGAGAGAGGTGGGCCTTATTTCGCTCATTCCCGGCCCAGCGAATCGCGTTGCTGATGTGAGATGGACGCAGCTGCTTGGGCGGTAGTGAATAATCCAGAAAACAAGGATCGCATTAGCTGGGACTTGGTAGCAATCAACCCACCATTCGTGAGTCTACGTATTAGATACCACCCTTTTCTCCTTCACCAGACTGACCATCATTGGTCAGGTTTTTGGGGCAAGTACTCCAAAATCCATCCA
>JBBPNU010001106.1:0-10863 GCA_038091055.1 Leccinum angustisporum
TGCGTTCGTCCCCAGATGGTAAGCCTCATTCTTATTTGGCGTCGGAGTGTAGCTCATCCTGTCCCGTTGTAGGCCACTTTATCTTTGCTTCGTTTGCCTCTGCATTTTTGCTCAAGGTGTGTTCCCTGCTCGTTGTACAATGAGGACATTGTATTGAACCGTCTGAAATAGCTCCTTCGACCCGAGTTTGTGCATATTCTCACTCGAGAGATGGAAGACGAGATATTCGACTCGATCAGTCGACTTATCACGACTTTCCAAGAGGTGGCGATCGACGAACGGCATACCCCACACCTGTACGCACGCTTCCTCAGTGGGCTGCTTACGAAGCATCGGAGGGGCGGCAGCACTGTCTCTGGTCGGTCGCAACCGCAACCACCCGCGAGCCAGCTCGCATTCCGACCGCAGTCGGACAACTATGAAGGGTCGCGTGGTCCTGCTGGTACGCACATGTCGCACGCAGGCATGGGTACGCAAGCGGGGTCTGGGTCTGGGCAACGCCAGGACGGCGACTCGATGCAGTTGAACTCCGGGGCCCTGCTTCCGAGCACGACGATCGAGGTTCCGGCGACGGCAGACAACCAAGCTGATCCCAACACGGGTGTGTCGTACGGACACCCGGTGCTCAACGACGGATCTGGTGCGTCTCCTGAGAACAACGACGTGAACATGTTGGTGGACGGGCCGTTGGCTACGATGCACGCGATCAACGACGCGTGGTGGGCTAATATGATGATGCCTGGGTGCGTTTGTTTTCTCGCCCTCGGCCTAACTTGTTACTGAGTTCTGTCTCTCGCTCAGGTTCTCCTGGGTAGACATGCCGCTGATGAACAGCTTGGACGACGAACGACAAAACAGCATCTCGGGGATTCCAGGTATTCATTCTGTGTCTGGGTATGGAGCGTTCCAGGCGCCTGAGGTCCAGCTTGCGATGTGACCGTAGGCCATAGTAGACAAACGCGCCAGTGAAGACGCCCAAACTTGATGTTTGTAGCCTCTCTTTTTTTTTCTGGCTGTTGCTCCATTTTACTCTCAGTAATATTTTCCTATCTCTCGTGCCTGCTCTAATTTACATTTGTGTTCCGTTTGTAGTACGTTTGGTATTTTGCAGGTCTCCCGAACGAATATAGTAAACGGCCAGCGTTGTTCTGATATACATGCCTGAGGGCAAAGCTAGTCGTGATGCTTTCATCATTCGTGATTGGACTGTGTTTCGGCCACTCTGGATTCTCTCATTGTCTGAGAGTCGTCCGAAGCAGTAATGTCTGAGTTTTTTTAGTTGACCCGGGCGAGCACGAAGCCTACTAGAAGTAGGACCCACTGCCACGGTGTAGTGAGGCACCTCCGAGCGGAGCCACAGTGTGACAGTACTTGAAGGTCGAGTCGGACAAGCGGCATAGTGAGATCCCCTTACCTCCACCACGGAGTCGCTCGTCCTCGCCTGTTTCAGCGCACCCTCCCGCGATGCCCATGCCTCCATTTCCCGTTCCGGCTCGCAGCTCACTAGTGCATTCTCCGGAGCTGCTCACATTCCGATTGCCGCCGGGTAACTGCGAGGGCCATACCCGGCAGCTCCGACTCCCGTCCGGGGCCGGCCCAAGAGCTTCCCGCGATCCATTTACCTCTGACTCTGTCAACTTGACGGTCTCATTCAAGTTTATCCTCGTTAGTTCGTGTCAGACACTTCCTGTCTTTCCTAAGTTCCCGTTTTGATCCTTGCCCTTGACCTCGCACCCTTCGGTTCCCGTCCGTCGAGATCCGACTCGGAGCATTATTCAAGATTAATCAGTTTCAATGATGATCTAGTCATTCTCCGACATGCGCATATGCATTGCTCCATAAAGGTGGATGTAGGATGTAGGTTTGGACAGATCACGATTCTGTTGATCCTCACTTCTATAGGATGCGCTCCATCGTGACAACGATAGTTACATTCGCTCTTTCGGCCGTAGCAATACATGGCATGGCGATAGCACTCTTCAAACACTCTTCCTTGCTAAACACTGACAAAAGCATCAATATCGACGCTATCGAATCTCATGTTTCATCCATCAGGCCTTCAGGGCGTAAGTGGTGCGAACCAATTACATACATCGCATTCTCTCAAGTGGTTTTCCGAACATATCAGCAATATCCATCCTGATTTTGAGAATCATGTGGAAAAGAGGGGGATAGTGCAGTCTATCCTGAACGGTAGGTCCGACTCTGGACCTCACGTTGCTTTACACATTGATAAGACTATCGCATTAAAATCCTGGTATTGCACCATGTCAATTGGTACCGATCCAAAGTCCTTCTCTGGTACGTTGTCCTTGCATCACTGATGAATATAATTATACATTGCCTGCTATTGCAGTTGTCATCGACACTGGTTCCAGGTGGGTGTTCTTCGTTGTGCAACCAAATAGGTCTTGTTCAGTTCGACGCAGCGACACCTTCGTTCCAGCGTCTACCTGTGGTGTGACCTGTAAAGGTCACAAACTCTGGGACCCCACCTCGTCTTCAACTGCTAAAGAAGTTGAGGAGGATAGTGAATTCAACATCCAGTTTGCAAAAGGAGATATAGTCTCTGGTAAAATATACCGATAACTTGACCATTGGCGGCTTTACCGTATGTCATGTATCGTTTGCAAACGTTGATCACTTTTGACAGTCAAGGATAGGCGGACATTCAGGCTATTGGTGTTGCAACGATATATTCTTCTACATTCCACAAGTCGAGATTCGCTGCTGACGGTCTGTTGGGCTTGGGGGTATATTTCTGCAGGGTGTTTATACTGTGTTCGATTTCGGCGACAACCCACAGATTGGATTCGCATAGCACGCTTGAACTTTGCGGCACTGCCTACCCACTGTTGTAATTGCACATGACTTATTCATAGTAAGGTCATTATGATGGTCATGGTCAGGAAAATGTAAAACTGTTCATCGCGACGCGTTTGTACTGCATACATCCCTCGAGGCAAACAGCAACGCGTCAAAAGGTTGGCGAAGCTAAACGACGAGCCGCAGCGAGTGCACGGCTAGATCAGACCGAGGAACCCCCGTCCATAGATGAATGAGAATAGACTCTGCATTCCTACTATGTAAGTCATCCTTGGTCCTGATTTGTACGTCATTGAGAATGAGCGCCGTCGCAGAATCTTGAGGCAGGAAGCATGGAGTCACGATTTAACTCCTCAAGAGCAATGACACCAGTGAGCGGAAAAACAAGACGAATGAAGCTTTAGTCTGACGGAATCGATGGACAACGATGGGATATCATGAGGCAGTTGATAAAACTGATTGGGGAGGGATCAGGAAAGGACAAGTGTAATTCCATGATCATCTTACCCATTCCGGCAGTCCTGATAGGTTGTAGAACATGCGACGGCGGAATTTGATCATAAACTGTGAGATCAGAAGGGATTAACTTAGTTTCACGGATTCCTACAGACGCCTGGAATTGTGATCGGCGCTCTGAAGCTCACAGCAATGCCTCACCCGGAGCTAAATTGGTTGGCATCTCCGCCTATCCCGTAACTTAGTCGGTGCACCCACCAACGCTCGGCGGAACCCGTATTCGCGGCTCCGTTCGCGAGATCAACTGTGGTTGTCCATCATGCTCAGCATTTCTTTGAATGGGCCTGGTTTGCAAGTAGTGGATGGTGGCCCCAATTGTGCGTGCCAGGACAGACGGTGACGTGCTACGTGGCCACCTGTGGAAGTTGGTAAGTCGCTCTGTACTAGGTGTGCTGCGCAGTTGTGTTCTCCAAGCTTTGAAGTAGAGGGAGACGACAACTAGAGGTGTGAAAGCAAGGCCACAAAAGGAAGGCAACGTCTTGGGAAGTTACTATCACACCTGACTAGGCCTGACTCATGTGCTGGGTCGCTATAGATATCCGGGCGCCTCCAGGCCATTTCCTTCTCGATCAGCTTCTATCATGGATGACGACAATACCCCTAGCTATCCCAAAGAACGAAGGAACACCGTGAACAGGTTGGGAAAACGAGGTGAGATCTCGAATAGCGGTCTACTTAGTAGCCCAACTCATACTCACGTTTCACGCCGACAGCGGCATACGATTATGAGACCATCCATGGTATCGTCAACTCCGCGTCCGTCGTGCACGTCTCCTTCCTTCCACCTTCGCCCTCCGGTGCCTATGACGACCCTCACGACCGTATTCCGATCATACTGCCCATGATCGGCAAGATGGGAGTCTATCCAGAGGAAAGTGACAGCGCCCCGGTATGCTATCTACACGGTAAGCATGCCACCAGCCCTGAGGTCCCCTCGTCTAAACACCCTCTCCACATACTATGTTAGGCCACACATCCAGCCGTCTTATGAAGATCTCATCAGACGAAGATGAATCAGACGGACTCCCCGTATGCGTCGCAGCGACGCACGTCGATGGACTCGTCCTGGCCTTGAATCCCTTCTCGCACAGCTACAACTACCGCTCGGCAGTCCCCCAGGGTACCGCTACCATCGTCTCGGACACAGACGAGAAGATCTGGGCGATGACACTCATTACCGACGGCGCTGCCTATCCAGGGCGATGGGACACTGCACGGAACCCGCCGACGAGCGCGGAGATGCAGAGCACGCGGATACTCAAGGTGCGCATCGAAAGCGCGAGCGCGAAAGTCAGGGCGGAGGGGCCGCATGACGAACGTGCGGACATGCAGGACCAGGAGCTCGTCGGGAGGGTGTGGACGGGCGTCGTACCGGTGCGTAGTTGTCGTGCCATGATGCCTGTATATTTATCTTTTTATATTTATTTTTGGGGATCTGGACGTGTTCGGTCGGTCCTTACAGGTATACGAAGGACTTGGAGAACCTGCGCCGAGCACGTACAATGGCGTACCGACCGTGCCGGAGGACATTCGGGAATACGTGAGGGCGGAAAATGTGAAGAGGAAGAACTATGCTGTCCGTGCCGCCAAGGGAGGTGATCAATGATCGCGTGGTCATATGAACTGTAGACGTCTGCCAAATCATCCGTGTGAACAGTGACAAATACCCCTCGAATCGAAGGAAGCAGTAGTACCCGGATGCTTCGTGAAATATATGGTGCGCTCGCTGCGATCGCGGAATTTGTGAAGCCGCCAAGCAACTTATCTGTGCACTTTTTCGTCCAGATAGAATTCCGAAGCCGTAAAATCTGCTCTGATGAAGCATTCTTAGGGTAGTCGCATGCGAGTTGAAACCCTGCCTTTTCATGCTTGCAAGTACTCAGTACTACGTGCGAACACCTATACGATGACGGACGACGTCAAGCATGGAAAGGTAACGATATGTAAAAATGAGTAAATGTAAAAGATAGTATCAATGCCAGTCATGATCATGCAGTAACAGGAGAAGTTAGTTAGACGCGATGATGAGAGTGAATACATATACACGAAAAAATGGAAAAGACGACGACGGAACCCCACTCCAAACAAAAAAAAGCTTGTTCTAGATCGGATCGATTGCTGGAAGGTGCCTAAGGCACCTTCTAGCACGATGCGCGGTCCACGATGCCCGACGCATCAAGGGAGCAAGTGCGATTTTTCATTGACGAACACACCTCGACACTGTGAACCATCTCAACATCCAGCCGAATGGTTCACGCCAACGAAAATCACGACGAACCTCGACATCATCCTCTCCCACAACTTCGTATCGCATCGTCGCGCGTTTAGTCTGATTCGCATACTTTCGGTACGCCGCCACGAGTGCAAACAAGCCAAACGAGAACAAAGAGACCAGGGACACAAGTCCGAACAGCGTCCAGGCACTATCTTCGCTTGCGATCGAGGCGCCGATGCCGAACGGGAACCAGCTGTTCGAACACGTGGAGGACCACTTGTCTTCATGGACCACGTGGTGCTGTCGATGGTGGGCAAGGCGTGAGCATGATCATGAAACACGGATACGAACGGGCCCGGACCACGTCGTCCGTGAATGGCGAACGTACCTCCAAACGGTAGATAAATTCGGTCACTGCCATAGCCTCCTCGGGGTGGCCAAAGACTTTCAGAGTCTGTAACTCTTCGTCGTCGGTGCCGTTCTTGAACTTGACGCGGACAAAGTCGCGGAATTCTGGACCGGGGCCGCGAACGAGCTCAAACGAGAGAGCGGAAGCAAAGTTAGCTGTATGCATCACATGAGCGGGGGACATGAGCAACGAGCATATAAACTTACGAATAGCCCAGACTGGCCCATCGGCGCCCTCTGCGCTCAACATGTGGAAGAGAGAGATGAAAGGTTGGTAGCTGGACCCGATGAGCAAGATTCGAAGCGGGTCATCGTCAAAAGCAATTCGTTCGAGGGCCTTGAGGATTGGGGAAAGGATGGTCCGTCCAGCAACTGGAAGGCGTGTCACGTGTGTTGACGACACGGGGAAAGTACGCATGACGTACTGTTGCCAATTCCTCCGAGCTCCTTGTCGGTGAAGACGAGGTTTTCCTTGTAGTCAGCTAAGCCGCGTGCCTGTTCGACAAATGTCGGTGGGAGCCGGAATGCAAAGGTCTGGTTGTAGGTAATCTGTGCGTTGAGGTAATCATATACCTGCGTGCGCCACGTTGCATGTCAGAAATGAGAGGTATACATGAAAGCGTCCACCAACATTCCACTACGATAAAACGCAAGAGTCAGAAACCAGCATAAGACTAAGGCAAGTCCGAGACTTACGATGTCGACGAGCGTCGTAGGTCTGCCGAACATGTAGTCATGGACCGATGCAAAGAATTGCTGTGCCTCCTTGGCGGCACTCTTGAACTCTTCCGAAGCGTAGACCTCGGAAACGTGTTTCTTGAAAGCCTGCGGACACGCTGTTAATAAGGAGGCCACGTGAAACGATGAGCGAACATGCGGCGAACCTTGCAGTCGGTCCACGGCTGGAGCACGTGATCGACCACTTCCGTCTCGACGGGGACGTATTGATAACCTCCGAGTGGGGCAACAACGGTAGATCCGTTGGCGAGCTCGATCTTGTTGAGCGGAGTCGGCGGGAACATCCCTTGCATCAGCGCGATGGTAGAGTCGAAGATCGCTGCACCCTCGCCGTCTGGCTTCGCGTGGACGTTGACCTGGTTGGGTGGAATGGGGTGCGAAGGGTCCAGAGGCATATTGAGGATATGAAGTGGCGAAGACGAGTCTAGGTACGTAGACTTGAGGTAGGAGCCCAGCTGGAACGACTGAGCCTGTCATCGAAATAATGTCAACAAATGTGACTGATGAGAAAACAATGGTACGTACGGAACCGAGAGGAGTGGACTCAGTGAAGGAAGGCGCATAGCTATAGGGATCCTGGAGGAACTCTGTTCGATCCCCGTTGCTTGTGAGGATGAGGACACCAAGAACTGTGGACACCATTGTCTAATCGTCAATAGTCGTGCCGGAGAGACGGCTGAGGATGGACACAAAGGAAAGAGGAAGGGTTGGGGAGAGTGATTCGGTTCGATTCGAGGGTTTTGATATCTCCCGCCATGAGGCGGACATCGCCAAGCCACTGCCGAAGCGACTTAGGGCGGTGATGGGGATGCATGGCAAATGTCATGGTCCATTCCTTGCCACGCTTCGAGGGTGTGTGGGGGTCATGAAGCAGCAGTCACCGTGCGACCACTTATGCGTGGTTGCCGGGCACCGGAAGGTCGAATCGCCTGAAGATCACGTCAGTTAAAGGCATGCCCGGTGAAATTAAGGGAAAGAGTAGACTTTATCGACAAAAGGGACAGGATGCGGTCCACCTCGAACGGACATGCGCAAGAAGCGTGCCCAGGTTGCGGTAAAGCAGCGGTGCCACGTGGCAAAACTCCCTGCACTTGAGGAGTTTCCAGGAATCAACTTGGCGTGAAATAGACCAATGCACGTATTAGAACTCACTATAGAGCGGTGAAGTCTCACTGGGCTGTGACTGGCGCTGGAGAACGATCTTGAGCGCTCCGGCTCGTAGTAATGAAACTCCCACAGGTCGGACACGTGCATGGTGGTAGGAAAAAAGACGTAAGTTTATGAACATCAGTCGGCAAGGTTCATTTAGTAACGCCACCCTGGCGAACGTGAATCCTTGCTTGAATTTTCAAGACCGGGTTACGACTGCAATTGACTCGGAACTCCTATCTGTGAGCAGCGCAACATTGGAGCACGCAGCAATATGAACGATGGAGGTTAGGTTTTGCAGTGCTGTGATAGTGGCACCAACGTGGACCTCACGAATTAAGACATAGACCCTCAGATTGTGGAGCACGAGTTCAAACTGATTAGTTATGTACTGGTCAATCAATTGATTGGCAGTGCTTAGAGAAGCTGAAGATAATGAACCCAGTGAGATCTCGCACAGCGCTGCCTGGCACAGGACGTAGTGCGATTGCTTCTTCTCCTCCCGATCATCCACCGGCATGCGAATACTAATTTCAAGTATCTCCCCGTTCTCAAGACATAGCTTGAAGTTCATAATGACTGGCGCTGTAGCCGTGGGGCCGATCGACCAATCCTCGAGCTTGGTGGTTCGACTCGTACGACTCGAACGCGGCCGTGACACTTTTGCTTTGGTCTTCTTCATGGAACAACACCGCACCACTTTTATCCGACTCAGGTCGTTCCACCTGTTGGGCCTAGGTCCTCTAGGTCTGATGCCTTATTTGCTGTTTGCATCCTACGTCAATTGACCGGCATGATCATAACTCAAACGTGTTTTCTTATGCGCACCGATGATCGAACGCCTGAAAGCTGTCATGAATAGCGCACAGCCAGTGCAGAAGGACCCACTTATCGCTTCCCCATTGCATATGCTTATATTCTACTCTCCAAAAGATGGCACTTAGGCATCTCGCCATTTCTTGCACCGGCGGTCATACGTTTCATTCTGCGCGAACTTTGACGCCAAAAAAGTCAACAGCTCCGAGTCCCTTTGCACAGGAATCAAAACAAATCCAGTCGTTCGATGGGGCTGACGAAGACAACTTCCATTCCTTCGTATGCACTGCAATTTCATCATATCCGCACCACAGGCTGACCCTATCCCATTTGTTCCGGAAGTCAGGCATGCTCCGAACCATTAGACTTTTTTCTAGGACAAATCATTCGATATGGTAGCAAACGACATTGAGGGGGACGAAAAATGCCATCACGCTGACCTCCGCGGCAGTGCCTTCCATCCTTTCCTCAGTCCCTTGGCCTCAATGATGCTTGCGGGCATGCAGTACACCGGATCCAAATCTACCAGACCAGGGTATCCCAGGAGAGACAGTCCTTTGGTGCATCCCGTTCAACGACGCTGCACGCCCGAACGGGTTGGTATGGAACGTACCTGCGACCCCAAAGTGGGTATGAAAAACGTCTACCATGTCCCCTGGCCGATCAGCGATGCCGCCAATCTCTGGATCCTGGGCAGAGAGAATGAACTCGAGGAGCTTTTCGCTGTCAATCCAGCTCATCTTGTTCAAGATAGACAGGGCCGACAGAACCCAAAACGAATAGCATACCTGTATGATAATCGTGTCAACGATCAACGCCAGGAAGAATGGATTTAGCCTCCGCGCTCACGTCAGGTAATTTCTCTGGGCGTCCGTTGAGTCCTCCATTTGGAAGTTGCCGTTCTGACAGCCACCAGCACAACATTTCTGAATCGACCTCGTCTAGTCGATCGAGTATCGCGAGGGCAGCTACACACACGAAGACTGAAATACAAATTAAATGAACGAGGTTGAGTATGTGACGTGAACAGTCAATGATATGGTCGCAGACCTTGTGCAGAATGGCTTTCCGCGCCGGCGGTTGCGCCGTACCCGCCGTCAAAGTTGCGACATTGGCGGATGTACGAGACCGCTTTCTCGACGTCCATGGCATCCAGACGACCGAGAAGTGACAGCGCGTTGGCAGCGATGTAGAGGAAGCGGGTATCGATTTCGCCGAAAGCGTCACCCGCGAATACGCCAGAGGGTTGCTGGAGCGATGTGATGACTGGATTATGTTGTAGTCAGCTTGCGGTAGTGGGGAGGGGGGTGAGACGTACATTTGACGACGCGGTCGACGTCCAGTCTGTCGAGCGCGTCCTGGGTGACGAGTATTTGGATGGCGCTTAGCGTGGAAAGAATATGCGCGTCGTGATCCGGATGTGCGCCGAAGCCGCCTAGATTGCAGGGGAGATCAGATCAGGCTCGTAGTGGAGAGAGAGCGAGCGCGGAAACGAACCTGCCTCTTCGTCCCAGCAGCTCAACACATACATGATCATCTCTTCTCGATCCAGTGCATTTTGGTGTCCCATGATGCACAGTGCAGTGAGTCCCCAGTAGATGGCATTCATCCGCAGATGCGCGGTGAGATGATAAGCGAGATCATCTGTGCTCTGTATGAGAGTCAACAAGACGTGGTAGTGCGACTACACGATGTACTCACTTTTCCGAGCGACTGTATGTACGATACGTGCAAGGGAACGAGCAGTTTGTCTTGCGCTGTCATCGCCGGTGCCATGAGCAAGTCAGACTTCTACTTTTGGCAGTCATTCGTTTCTCGGCGTATGCCGGTGAAAGACCGACAGCTGAGCAACTCAGCCGTCACCGCAACGACGACAAAGCCTCTGAGACGGTCACCGCGAGTCTCTGTCGCTCAGAGAAAAAAAAAACATCAAAAATTCGAATTTTTGTGTCCGAGACTCATCGCTATTTGGAGCCACGCGGTTGTGTTTCGTCTCTAGACTCTTACCCCGATTTGGTGTTCCTTCTAGGCCATTGGGAACGGTCCAACGAGAACAATAGCGTCGCGCACGTATATCTGTCCTTCTCGCCCATTCTTCGCATCATCCTCCATCTTCCATGCCCACATCAGAGGTCCACGGCCCCCTGGGCTTGCAGCTCAATATCCCGCCTCACATTCCCGAGACTCATCCAGTG
>JBBPNU010001107.1:0-10858 GCA_038091055.1 Leccinum angustisporum
TGGTGGTAAAGCTTTCGAAAATGGATGGTACACATGTAAGTTTTGATTGGGGTTCAAATAGTACTTTCAGGTCCATTGACAGCCCTATAGTCCCATGTAATCATTTCCCGGACGTGATTTTTACTTTTGGCGGGAAACCATTTACTATTCCTGCTCGTGAGCTCAATCTTGGACCGGTGGAGAAAGGCTCGTCCGATTGTTTCAGTGGAATCATAGGCCCGGATGTGTATTTACGTAAGCTTTCCTCTTCAGCCTTGCCAAACCGCACAGCGTACTTCAAACATACTAACTACTGAACCTCTATTGCCATCTGGACCAGCACTTGGGGCCTGGGTTTTCGGGTACAGTTTCCTAGAGCACGTCTATACCGTGTTCAACATGGATCCTAAGCAACCTCAAGTTGGATTTGCGCAACTTGCCAGTGGATCATCATCGTCGGAAGCGTAGCACTCTTTTCCGGTATTGTCATCCCACTTCCTCATTCAGATCGCATGTATCGTTCATTGATAAAACTCGTTTATGTTAGACGGTATCTGTTCTGTTTCGTTCTGACATCCTCATCACTTCGACCTCGTTCAAAGTCTAGCTAGAACAGTATGTTATATATAAACTTGTGTAGAACACCTCAGCTCGTTCCCGTCGAACAAAAAATTGTAGTATTGAAAGATCGCGCGTACAACGACTGGAGATCAATACCCCGTGACACAGTATATCCCAATTTGTTTGTCCACAACTCGAGCGATTGCATTCGAGCAACTTTTCATAGCCACAAGGAGATTACCCTGTAAAGACATATTATAGTCACGTTCAAAGTCAAAGCTTCAAGGAGTGTCACTCTTGTAGGGCATTGAACCACTCGGTTATCGCTTATTGTACAAAATTGGTCGAAATGCGTGATTGCGTCTTGATATGTTCTCCAAGATTACCCAGTATGGTAGATTTTTGAGTGGCTCAGGACACGAATTCACGGAGGTTCCTCGTTCCTGCGGGGGACTACTTTCGTGGGGATCAGCATTGAATTAGAAAGTAGCTGAAGAAGGGGATGATCGCCTGGACCTTCTTCCTAAGACAAGCCGATTCGGGTGCTTACATGATCCATCGTGAATGGAAAAATAACCCCTGATTCGGTAGGACTGTTCAAAAACATGAATTATCGAACGAATGCACCACCTACTGTCAGGTATTCATTTCAACGAGAAAATCATTTGATTGCCTTTAGTCGTAATTGCGCTAGTGAATCACGAGGACAAGGGGGGTTAAAGCAACCTACCCAACCTACGTTCTGCTATTGTTAGAAGACGTTCTCACTCGTGGACGGCCAAAGGATAAAATTGTTCATGATTATTCGGAAGGGAAGATATGTAATACGTGCGTGCGGTGGAAGGCCGAGTGATGAACCAGACTGTCGCGGAGCACCACGAAACTGAGTGGCGAGTGCATATCGATGGGGGTCATATCCCATTGCAGCACGCTACCTGCCAGAAAACCTAGGAAAAAAGCGTAGTATCGCATAAGTACACAACAGATCGATTTGACTGCTCCACGGGATTTAAATATCCAAACCCGTGGCTCAAGCGAATCGATACGATAGAAGGCAATGGACTCAGAGGAAGCACCAAGTCAACTCACCACCTCCAATACCGGCCATCATCCTCTTCTCAAAGAAACATTTCCTGGCGCTTGTGGAGGAGTCATGTGTAACTCATACAAATCGGTCAAACCAAGCGCGCCGTCCCGCCGACTTTACATGAAATGCAAACTTCGTACTCACACTGCCTCCTCTGGCGTAGTCCAATCGGGAGCTTCTGACATATAAGTTGAGGGGGGGGATGACTTTGTTTCACGCGGTGGCTCAGACATCGCGGTCAGCAATTCTGGGTCAGGAAAATAGCATTGATCCTTTACGGAAACATCTGATCGGTTGTCAGACGTTCGCAAAAGAATCTATCAAAGGCAGAGGGTCAGTAAATCCATATAGAATCCCCTGGTTCGTGATAGCGCACTCACAGACTGTGGCAAGTTCAAGGAGCTGAGAGGTTGAGAAGACAACCGTTCGGCTCAAACTGCTTCGGACTTCGAATACGTAGCCACCGTGTGGCGGCCATGTGGCAAGCAGCCAGTGCAATCCAGCCAGAAAAAGATACAGTACCTCAACGATTGCTTCCATCACACTCCCAGGACAAATGCTCGCGATCGCGGCGTCCCCTCAGCGCATGAATTCGTGTCAGAAGCAATATCGGTGCGAAACTTCGTGTGGCCACCCGCAATGTATGACCAAGCGTGACACGGTTCACGTGGACTCGCCTAATCGAACGATGACATCTTTTTTCGATAAATGGCCTTCGATTGGCAAACCCATTGGGGGTACGGATACATACACGATACTAGATACGATTCAGAGAGACGGGAACAAAAACAGTACGCACCAGAGAGAGCTCTGCATGGACTGTGACAAGAAACTACTATGAAAAATGAAACAGAATACGAAACGAAACGAAACATTGCAGGATTCCAAGACTGCTAGCACCTGGATCCATTCACCTCTTGAAGAGGAAGAAAAAGTGAATACAACATATCGCGAAGATGAAAGAACATACCTCATGGGTACCACGTCTCAAGTACTCACTTATTCGAAGGAGGCCAATACTCCGAGGCCGCATCTT
Organism: Leccinum angustisporum; assembly: GCA_038091055.1. Lineage (NCBI taxonomy): Eukaryota > Fungi > Basidiomycota > Agaricomycetes > Boletales > Boletaceae > Leccinum > Leccinum angustisporum. The sequence continues at coordinate 2,664 of JBBPNU010001107.1, forward strand.
GAACTCCAACTCCAACCGCCAATTCGACCTCGCACCAGCATTAAGCCCAATCCCTCTGAGCTCACTCACTGCAAATCCTTCGCCGATAGCGCCACAGAAGTATTGCCCCCAACTCTCTTGCAAGACGAAGATTCACCATGGCTGTCGACAGAACCCAACCCATTTCCAGCTTCCGTACGCTCGGTAGCGTCCGACCTCCCAATGACCCCGTGTAATCGCTCTGTCAGACTCCGACCGAACGCGTCTTGTCGCCAAGTCATCAACCTCGCCCCACGTCGTCCAGAGTTCCCGAAAATTCCGTTTGATCAACATGTCCCAGCCATCGCCAACTAGATTGCGCAAGACGCGCCCCGAGTTCTCCATTATAGTCGTTTCGTCTCGTCATTTGCTCCGAACCTCATCACAGGAGTAGGTCGTTGCGATGCCGCACCTTTTACGCAGCCACAGAAGAGTTGAGAGAGTGTGGCACCAGATCGTTCAAACCAGGCCCAGCTCATGCGCAGATACCACGCCGTTGCCACCACCGCCTGCAACATTTCCGTTTCACCGCGCCCTAAAAAGGGCGTGCTGGAGAACACGAAATTGTGCAGGCTGTTGAGAAAAGAGGAAGGGGAAGTGGCGTCGTTCAGGAAGTGATGGAGTGGTGGCTTAGCGTATATCCACGCTGCTGGCGGTTTCTGATCAATTTTGGTGCGACCAGGGTCTGTGTGCAAAGGGCGACGAGCTTGTCGGAGGAAAAGGGAGACGATCGATGATTGACTTTTTAGGAGAGACCTTGAAGGTATAAGCGAATCTTGTCGGTGGTGGTATCGACGTCGTCAAAGGTCGGAATGACGGTCGGAAATTGGGATGTACTTTGAAGGGGACGTTGAGCTCCGGGGGATTGAGGTACCGAGGGATGTCATTAGGAAATATGGTTGCTGCCTTTGATCGGTCGGGTCGAAAATTGGCCAGTGCCCAACGGAGTCGATGGTGATTTGAGGCTGGGGTGGGTGTCGTCGCTTTGCTCGTCGACGGTACGGTCTTTGACAGCGGGAGGCGGAAGATTTGTGTGGGATACCAGCTAGTGCTAGCTGCTTGCTCGGGTCGGAGATACCTTCGAACGGTGTTCGGAAGACATCGTAAGGGGCTTGCGGGAGTGACTACCGGAGAGGGTCTCATTGAGTAGAGAGGCGTGGGAGATGGTGAGAGTGTTCCAAACATCACCACACTACCACACACCACCCGTTCCATGCCTCGCAACGACTTACGCGCGACTGGAGTGGACGTCACAGAGCGATCGAGCACTGCTCCTTGACGCATCTCACGTCCATTGATGTTCTTGTCGATGGGGGAACTAAACAGGTCTCGAATCCTCGACACTTTGGCGCCAATCGTCCTGATGCCGGACTGGAATACGTGCTGCAGAGGAGACATGAAGGTCGGGATGGTATACGCGACTCTGTTTCCAGTATTGTCGGAAGCCATCTTGGTCGATGACACGGGCTCGCTGCTCATCGTTGTCTCTGGCGCGGAAATAAAGGGGCTAGTATCGTCACTCGATGGAGAGATCACTGTTCTCGAAACCTCGTTGGGCGGCTCACTCCTCACTGGGCTATCGGCCTTGAGCACACCTGCTGATTCAACGACCTTGTACTCCGGTTGACCTTCCGGTGTCCCGACTGCTGTCGAGCATGGCGACGACGCTGGGAATATGGGAACGAGTTCGAGAGATCCAGGCAAGTCGTCTGGCGTTCCTTCAACATCAGGTGTCGTCGCGTCACTTATACAGGGGGAGGACATATCGCTCAAAACCGACTGTGGCGTCGTAAAGTGTGTTGCGCTCGCGTCCAAGGCAATCGACCATGTCTGAGAAGGGGACGACGATAGGTTGGGAGAAGACCACTCGACGTCGGAAGTTGTCTCCGCTGCATCGTCTGCCGATGTGATCTGCGTTGACCTCGCTGCTGGTGGCTGACTGTCAGTGAGCTGACCTTCCTTCTGTGCAGTCGGCAGTGGCTTTGGAACAAATGTCCTCTTGTACAAGGTGGGGATTGTGGACTCGGAATGAACTCGGCGTAAAGGAAGCCGAATTGGCACCACCACCGTCTCGTTTCGCGCGGGTGTAGGCACCGGGTCAAGCAATGGGTGGATCGATGGCTCCTTCTGAACGGCGGCCAAAGAAATACGAGGTCTCAGCACGAGCTTCGTCCGAGCTTGACGAAGTTGTCCTTCCTTGCTCCCAACAGACGTCACGCACGCGGAGTACCGATAAGCGCCAAATGCAGGATCGCATTCAGGTAGACGCGGAGGTTCGTTCGTTGTCGTACCCCGTGTTGGTTTCGCCTGTCCTAGACACCCACCAGCTAGGTCGCCTTCCTTCGACGTAGGTGCCGTAATGATCCTCTTCCGTGGTGGTGAGGCGCATCCCGGCCCCTTCGGAGCGGCGGTCGACTTCCCAGCTAACTTCCACCTCGGAGCATAGCGCTTCGTATTCAAGCTGCAGACCAGGAATAGTCTGGACCCTACCATCCTCTAATAATGCAAAGTCAGCTTCATGAACGTCAGCCGTCACGGCGCGTATGGTATACGTACAGAGGGCTGCGGGACATGCTTAGACCTGCCTTTCTCCGGCCGAGGTAGCTTACTTCTCTTCGCGATCGGTTTCCACCTTGGAGCATAGCGCTTCGTGTTCAAGCTGCAGACCACGAATGGCCTGGATCCCACCACCGTCTAAGGATGCGAATAAGTCTCGTGAAACGAACGCCACGAGGCAGCGCATGACTTGACGGAAACAACGTACGGAGTGTCGCATGCGCCTAAAGCTTCGAATGAGGATGTCATTGGGGCTTTCTGTCGTCGATGTAGTCATTGCTAGAGCGAGGACGAGGATGAGGAAGAAGGGAAAGCTGGAACCATTCGTGGCGGATGACAGGATTTTATACCATTTTCAGATCCAGAACGGCCTGGACCAGTTGGAACGCGGGCTGGTCGGCGTGAAAACTCGTCATGGAATCGAGTGCTGGTCGGAAATCCATTCGGGCTGGTTAGCGGCTGACTAGCGGCTGACTGGCCCGGGTGCAAATCGACCAAATTCGTAATTGGACCTGATAGGAAGTACAGTAACGACCAACGACCGTGCGCGTGAGGCTACTGATGTGCGATTCGGAGTGATTTACTAGTAGTTACTATCTCGCCGATCATCCAACTAAATATCAAAGAACCGGACCGATGGGAGGTGCCTTGTGATTTAGCTATTCGTACCTACGTATCAGTGAATGATCAATGAGTGTCAACGCAAGTGACTTTGTTTCTAGACTCTATGGGGGAATACATTTCTAGAGATGACGACGGCTGCTGTTCTTCTTGATCTTCACCACCTACAATGTACTAGCGCCCTACCCTTACTATCTCATGGCACTGTAATTACGACGACGGGGCCTGCTGGGGTGGCAGAGCGCTAGGCGGCGTAGGCACATCCTCGCCGATATCGCCCTCTTTGGCGCCCAAGATCTCCAACAGATCCTTGCGTCCAAACATGTGTGCTGTCTCTATCGCCGTTGGCTTCCCGAGCCTGGGATCGGCGCCAGCGGAGACGAGCGCGCGGACAATCTCATCGTGCGCCTTGAAGACTGCGCCTGCAACGATGGACTGACCGCGGTCATTGAGGCGGTTTGGATCTGCTGTGCGCGCGAGGAGAGCCTTTGTGAGATCCGTGTGGCCGGCGTAGGCTGCGAGCATGAGGATGGTATTTCCTGTGTTGACGTGATCGAGTGATCGGGGCGATCGTCGTGCGCAAAACCGTCGTCGTCGCCATGACTAAAATCGGTGGGGGGATCGGTGGGAGAGAACGAGATGACGCACCCTGAGCGTTGGTGAGATTCACGGGAAGACCTGCATCGACGGCTTGGAGGAGCGACTCGGCGTTTCCAGAGCGGGCCTCATCAAACATGCGGTGTGCAAAGTTGAGCGTGTCTGGCGGGAGCGAGGCGGGAGGTGCGCTAGTCGGCGGGGGCTCGGCGATCGATGTCATCGGGGAAGTTGGAGCTGTGGTGCAGGTGGCGGTGACTCAGTGGATCAGACATCGGCCACGCCAAGTCCCCGATCGACTCGGCTTGTGACCATATGACATCTGAGCCGCTGGCGCGTCTGTCACAAATCAAATATAGTTCATGCGCATGAAGACCTATAACTCAGTGCTATTTTATTCCAGGGTTGACCTGTGATCGACCGTTCGTGTATCCGTCCAAAAAAGCTGACAAAAACTGACTGAAAAACATAAGAAAAACCGGCATTAATTGGCTAAGCGGGTATCACGCGACTTTGTGCCTGTAAGTCATTGACATTTAGCAGGTGCCTGATCCGTTTGAGTTCTACAAAACCCTCGGGGATTGGAAACAAACCTTTACCACAAACTTCCACCAACTTTATGTCTCTCTCCGAATGGTCCAGTAAGTTCACTACGCGCTTTCGTTCCGCTTCTCAGCTCAACTCTTTTGCCGTCTCGTCCAGCCCCGGAACGACGAGAGGCCGCCGGCAAAGTCCTGCCTATCATCCCCAACGAAATATACCTCCACATATTCGATTTCATCGCCCCATCCACTCCAAAGTCCCCACTATGTCTAGACGACCGCAATATGCTCCGAAATCTCTCTGGCGTTTGTCGATTCTTCGCCAACAGTTGTCTCCCTCGCATGTTCTGCTCCGTCGAGTTCTCCATCTCGGAGGGCAAATACGAAGGGTTCATGATATGCGAACACATCGCCTCGAAGCGGCCTCTTGCAATTTCCCTTGTCAGATCACTCAGGTCTTGTCGTTTCATTGAATGGAGCAGTGACGGCCCAATGTTTGCGGAAAACCTTATCGACACGCTGGTGCACATGCCCAACCTCCGCGAGCTCCATTTTTGCTATTGTTTTGTGGACATGGTGTGCTGGAGGGCGGTCGCGGCGCTCCCGGCGCTCGAGGTTCTGTCGTTTGAAAATTGTACATTTTATAACGAACCCGAAGAGCCAGTGGTGAAGGTGGAGGTGAAGGTGTCACGATTGTGTGTGCACGAGTGCCTCGAGTATGGCCAAGCCAAGGTGTCCGCGGACGTGACACGCGTGCGCATGCTCGAATGGGACCTGACCTACGGTCACCTGGAGCACATGGATTGGCTCCTGCGCCAGGGCAGGTCTGAGTCTACCATCAAGGAGCTGCGCCTCAGTGCCACCACGCCATTCATACACGAGATGTACAAGCTTCCCCTGCTTGCCCCACAGTCTCTCGAGGTGTTGTGTTTCGCGCTCGGAGAGTCGTTTTCGCGCAGCATGGCTCGAGACATCCTGAAGCGCATGCTGGGTGATCTGGCGTGGAGGGAGAACTTTTGTTTGCTTCGCTCGCTGAGGCTGCAAACCGTTGAACCGAATTCTGGTGATGTGAATGTAAGTCGGTCTTGTGTTCTGGTCTTGCTTGGTCACTTGGTCACTTACATACCATCCTTGTACTAGATAATCTGCAGACCCATGGAAGGTATGTATATGGTTAATCTAATGCCAATCATACTGAAAGACTACTCTTTTTTTTAATGGCATGGTCAGACGACCTGGCTGAAATTCGACACATTGTTTGCGACCACCTTGGTCCCGCTTTTACCAGTCTCACGCACGTAGACTATTTCGGGACTGTTTTCCGTTCGGACGGTCAGAAGTGGATGGATTGAAGTACTTGGTGCAGTCAAGTGCGATTTTCCTCAGGGGTCGTCGTACGTGTGATGGTAATTGGGTACGTAATAACTTTCCTTCATCCTTTGAAATCTACCAACTTTAGACATCCAAACTACATTCTCTCTCAAGATACCTCTTCCTCAAATATAATCGTGATTGTTGATGAAAAGTAAAAAGAAAGGAAGAAAGAAAAGCGCATTTCAGTACCATATAGTCTCACGACACTCTCGAAGTAGCCTCCTGTACCCGAGTGTAGGTACTAGGCGGTCCTTACAAACGTTTCTGCTATCATGAACGACTACAGTATGTCAACCGTAGAGCTTGCTGTTCGCGGGAGATTGCAGTGACTATAGAGTCCAGTCTCGACCATTTGGAACGTTGGTTTAGCTGGTTGCCACTGTACACGAGAACATCCGAACGGATTGCAACGTTATAGATCAGCAGGCTCTCGAAAACCGCTGCTTCTAGTACTTTATCGTACAAGCAACAATTGGTGCGTCGATATTTCGAAGAAATCGATGATCGGTGGCGGTGGCGGTTCGGAGTGCACAAATACGAGTCGGTCATTACATCACGGGGATAATTTTTTAACGGGCAGGGTAGATATAGCTTTAGCGTAGACGCAATAAGTATCTTGCCTCGTCGAGTCTATCAGGCCATATATAGCCTCGGAACGGTTTAAGCCCCATACCTATAGTAACTAAATGGGAAGCACGTGCAATTCCACACATATCTTTGTGCGTGACAAGTGCGTGATACTTACTGCCAACATCATGCATGATGCTACTCAGTGACCAAATGACTACATTATTTCGTTGTGCTCATGTAGTATAATTTCGGGAGTGGTGAAGCTTGCAGAGCAAACATATGTTTCTTGGGAGGGATAGACAATCTGATTTAATATTCCGATCCACTAAAATCAGCTAGTATACTGACATCACTCAGATCTGTCCTTTAGCAATCAACTACTCATTGACAACGTCTAACATTCTAACACATACCGGGGTAACATTTCTTCGCTCTGATCGAGTAGCCCGCGGGCAGATTAGCCGAATTATACGGAGAGCCCGTGGCGAGCCCGAGAGTAATATTCGGCGTGAGTATAGGACAGGCCCGGGATGTATTTATACCCCTTGCATACGGACGGGCCTTTCGACATAGCGCGGACCGATACCGAACTATATGGACGGGCCCTTGTGATACCTACCACGAATGCCACGGACCGGCCCGTGCATATATTGCGTGCGGGCCCGTCAACTCAGGGTGACACCGAACTCGTGGGATACGGACGAGCCTGTCAATTGATAATCACACCGAATGCGTAGACTACGAGTGAGCCCGCGTAGCTAGAGGCATTCCGAGATCGTAGAATACGTACGGGCCCTTCGAATCAGGGTGACACCCGACTCGTAGGATTCGGACGAGCCTGTCCATTGATAATCAAACCGAATTCGTAGAATACGTACGGGCCCATCGAATCAAGGTGAGACCGAACTCGAAGGATTCGGACGAGCCCGTCTATTGATAATCACACCGAATGCGTAGAATACGAGCGGGCTCGCCTCGCTTGAGTCACTCCGAGATCGTATAATGCGTACGGGCCCCTCGAATTTGGGCGACACCGAACTCGTAGGATTCGGTCAAGCCTGTCAATTTATAATCACACCTAATGCGTAGAATACGAGCGGGCTCGCCTCGCTTGAGTCACCCCGACATCGTATAATGCGTACGGGCCCATCCAATCAAGGTGACACCGAACTCGTAGGATACGGACGAGCCCGTCTATTGATGATAACACTGAATGCTTAGAATACGAGCGGGCTTGCCTAGCTTGAGTCACCCCGAGATCGTATAATGCGTACGGGCCCCTCGAATTTGGGTGAGACCTAACTCGTCGGGTTCGGACGAGCCCGTCCGTTGATAATCACACCGAATGCGTAGAATACGTACGGGCCCATCCAATCAGGGTGACACCGAACTCGTAGGATACGGACGAGCCCATCCATTAATAATCACACCAAATGCTTAGAATACGAGCGGGCTCGCCTCGCTTGAGTCACTCCGAGATCGTATAATGCGTACGGGCCCCTCGAATCAGGGTGACGCCGAACTCGTAGAATACGACCGGGCTCGCCTCGCTTGAGTGACTCCGAGATCGTATAATACGTACGGGCCCATCGAATCAGGGTGAGACCTAACTCGTAGGATTCGGACAAGCCTGTCAATTGATGATCACACCGAATGCGTAGAATACGTACGGGCCCATCGAATCAGGGTGAGACCTAACTCGTAGGATTCGGACGAGCCCGTCCATTGATAATCACACCGAATGCTTAGAATACGAGCGGGCTCGCCTAGCTTGAGTCACTCCGAGATCGTATAATACGTACGGGCCCATCGAATCAGGGTGAGACCTAACTCGTAGGATTCGGACGAGCCCGTCCATTGATAATCACACCGAATGCTTAGAATACGAGCGGGCTCGCCTCGCTTGAGTCACTCCGAGAT
>JBBPNU010001108.1:0-10852 GCA_038091055.1 Leccinum angustisporum
CAGAATTGGAATTACTGCAGAAGCTGCACTCGATGAGCCGTATGGGTGATCTTGTACTTTGACTAAACGACGACTTCACATCCTTGGGTATGGATATCCGACTGACGCGTATGTATGTTGGCAAATTCCACCATGCACCGTGCCTACTGGCACCTTCTCACTTTGTTTTCTAGAATGGAAGATTCGTAATGTGCCTTTTCCGGTGGACTTCCGACCCAACGCCACCATCATCTCCACTCGCAAAATGTACGCGTCGCATCATCAGTGATCACATAGACGTTTGTCCGTTCCCTGTTATCGGGCGATGCGAAAGGCCAGGTACACCAAGGGGACAGAGTGGCGGATCTGGACCCCCGCTGCAAGCCCCGCAAGCGTGACGTTATGATGCACATGATTCCGGATGATACGGACCTCGATAACGCATCGCTCACTTAATTTGCTCTAACTTGGCCGATCCTTTGAGGCTAATGCGCGGGGAGGGTGGGACTCGTCGTCTGACACCCCAACCTTCCCTCTAGAAACTTTAACGTGGCTGACCGAATTAGGGAGGGGATTGGAGGCTTATCCCCAAACCCCAAACAAATCACCACGTCCCGAACGTGGGTCTCGCTGCCATGATTGGTTACGAGCCCGCCAAGGGCCAAGGTTCTGGCGAGCGGATCACGCTGGCGTGGGCTCGCCATCTCGCCTCCACCAACCCCGCAGCCAGCATCTAACAGACTCCGAGCGTGCCAGTGCGTGCTCATCGTGGGAGCTTCCGACCGGGTCGTCTCGCCTTGTTCGGCCTGTCTCTGAGCAGGAGACGGTTCGCGGTTCGGGGGCGTTCACGATGATGATTATCTCGATTTCCCCTCGCGTCGAGCAGAAAGTTCTGGTGGGCAGAGCGATGTGGGTAGCAGCGATGGTGAGAACCGTCTCAGAGGATCCGTTCGCGGGCAGGAAACGGAACTTCCACCGGGGACGCTTTCTCATACAACAAGTAATAGTACATCCATCCTACTACGAGTACACAGTACGACGTTGTGTTGAACAAACGCAATGAGCGCAATACAGCCTATGTACAATAACAGTGGTCTCCGATTCATCACGAATAGACGACACCTATTCTCCTTCGTGGTCCTTCAAGTGTCTGCGCAGAGTGTCCGGGCGAGAGTAGGAATTGCCACATACTTCGCAGACAACTCTCAAGCCAAGGTGGGTAGAGATATGTCGTCGGTACCCATCCCTGCGGAGGTTGTTGCCGCAGAGATGGCCCTCGTTTGTCGACCAGAAACAATTCAACCTCAGGTTTGCGGGGCCTTGCACGCCGTGCCTGAGGCCCAGGTGGGTGAAGAGGTCGTCCAAGTTGGTGAAGCCTTTGCCGCAGGGGGCGAGGCCTATGAACCACATGCATTGAAACACATTATCGTGTGCTTCCGCGACCGTCCTACAAGTCTCTGTCAGTTATATAAATTAAAAAGATGCAAAAACCCTACCCAGTATTGGAAGGGTTATGCATCTGATTCGCGTGATGTAAAAGGGCCTGTTCGTGCTGTCAACCCGCCCAGTGAGTGAGCAGATAAGAAAAGGAATGAGATAAGAATGCTTGCCTCTGGACCCCAGTAGGTGTTGTATTCTTCGTTGTTGGCAGAACGGCCTTGAGGTGCTACTACACGATGATGTTGCGTCGATCTACAGAGACGGTTAGATTTTGGCGGTAGAGAGAGGAAGAGAGCTCACGGAGGGACAGTTCGATAGGAAGGGTGGAGGTGTGCGGATTGAGCTGTGTTGCAATATGGGTTCATGGAAAGGAAAGAAGGAAGAACGAAAGCGGCGGGATGTCTTTTAAATTACACTAAAGCCTTCCAACGTTCTAGTTGGAAGGGCACGCGTGACATTCGGAATCCTCTATCGGAATCGGCCATGTCTGGCCAATCTCCGGCGACGAGTGGTAAATCGGCACAAAATAAGGCAAGTAAGTCCGGAAATGGGGGTGCCCGCCTCCGAGTCATGAAGTGGGGCAAAACCACACCCCGACCTGGGGTGAGCCCGCTCACTGAATGGATAGATCGGCGCAAACAGACAGCTGCTAACTGAACCGAACCAAGTAGAGATGGTGAAAATGCTGTGGGCAGGCGGGCAGACAAGGGACTGAAGACTTTGTCGACAGCAGGCCGCATGTAGAGTAACCTACAAGGGAGAGAAGAGTATGGGTGGAAATAAAATTTTCAGGTTTGTACCTCTCGCACGGTCTGATATAGGATCGCTTCCAGCGCCAATCTTTCATTCGATTTCGGTTGTCTTTTATCTTTGCAGGTGAGCGCTCGATAACCGGGTAAAATTTCGGGTCCGCTGTCGTTGCCCTATCGATGCCTGGGATGATGGACTTCTTTCGCCTGCCTCCATTCCAGTATGCGAACATCTTCTGCTGCTGCCTGTAATCGAGTTTCGACTTCTGATCACTCACCTGGATGGAGTGGTTCAATAGTGGTACGTGCAACATGCACCTCGCCGATCTGATAAACAAACGAATTCTAGGTATTGCTACTCCACGCTACCTCCGTGGGGTGCCCACCAAGATCGCGGATCATCTAGTAGAGCATCGATGTGTGAGATGGTTGCACTTCCTTGACATTGATCACACGATTGTGAAACTCACAGAAAACACGCACCTGGAGTAGTGGGCCCTCCATAGATAACCAGCGAGTAAGGACACTCACCTACAATGCATTGTGACCAAATGTGTTGACTCGGTCCCCTGCAGTAAAGTAGAGTGTGCGCACCTTCTAATCATATTTCAGTACATCGAAGCTATTTATACCAACCGAGGGGGAAATTCCTGAACGACTCATGGCCTGTATGTGACTACGAAGCGAACGGGTATCAACTTGAATTACCTGCGGTCTCACATGCCAATCAACAGTTGTCCATTGTTTGGTGAGCCAGGCAAGTAGAATTAAAGCTGATGGTGCATCCGAGAGCTGAACATAGCGAGAATTTGCACGAGTGGCGTTAACAACCAAGAGGGTTATCCCGAAGCGTTGCGCAGGCGAGTACAGATCTCTTCGCACTGACGCATCCTTGTTTGCAAGCAGGAGCCTGTTTCGAGTCGCTGCGCATATGCTGGTGAATCGAGACGACCCGAGGTTTCGCTGCGTCACGCTGCCTCCGCAGGTAAAAACGATATGTCGTGAGTCAAGAAGCGGCAAAATCGCAAGAATGAGAAGTGTTGAAGGTGAAACCGCGGTGCTCGAAATTGTGGCGTTGGAGCACTTGACAAAACAAATTCACAAGAAAGGCAATGTAATTGACCTTAACGTTCTACACTAGTAAGGCTAGTTGACACTGGGCTCCATCAAAAGTGTACGATATATGACACCGATACCCACAAAGTTGGTCCCCACGGTAGATTACCGCAGGCCTGGTTGTGGTACTTGAAGCTTCAAACTGTTGTGTCTGCAGATGCGCATGCGAAACTCGCACTCGCCGGAGCAATACCAATTATGACACGCAATTGTTAGCCTCCTCAGCGCTCAGACAGGTAAGTTGAATACTGTACAATTGCGACGACAGCAGAAATGAAGGACATATACTATGACAAGTTGCTATGATGGCATACGCGGCGAACTTCGACTCTATCGAGGAAGCTAGCGAACAGCAGTAGATAGGAGCGAACGTGTAAATAAGAGGGTGAGATCGCCGAGTGTATCGTACAAATACAGAACGACGATTCGTCGGTGATATAAATAATAAGGAAAGCTAATAAAGGAAAGGACTGCTTCAGACTGACAGAATGTCATTAATATATACCGTATCGTTCCAGTCGTCTTCAAGCACATGAAGAATAAAGCTCATTTCCGGCAAACACACGCTTGGGGGGCTTGCGTTTCGACTTTAGATGGACCTCTCGGACATGCCTTACAATGCTTTGCCTCTTCATGAGCTTCTCGCATCCGCCCCAAAGGCAGAGCGTGGGGGAGTCTTTGTGCATGCCTCGGATCCCATGTTCTGCAAGATGTGTCGAAACAGTTTGTTCGGTGATCGTTTGACCACAAGCTGACCCATCTTGCACGGCCCACTGGCATGTCGATGGATCATGCGTCACCGGTCCGACGGGAACCAGAGGTTCAGCAGAGGAACTGGAAAAAGCATCAAAAGGGAGCTGAACCAAAGTCTATCATCGAAGCATTCAATATGTAGATGCACGAAGTCCAAATTCGGACTTACAAGGTACGAGGGTTGCGACCACAGCTCAGAATTGGATGGGTGAGCTCCTTGAGGCATATTATGGGATGCCGGATATCCCATGAAGCTGTTGTCGGTGGGTGTGATGTTGTGAGGAAGCCCGTAGGGTAAGTTGAGCTGTTGGTAAGTTTGTGTCAAGGAAAGATCCACAGGATTCACGGTCATCTGTAACGATGTTAACTAGCGTACTAGAGAAGAATGCATGCACGCACACCCTGCAATGGCACATGATATGAACTGGAGTCATGAAGTAAATAGTTTGGATGTGACATGAAACGATGTATGTAATGAAAGATGGGGTATTTGAGGCAATGAGTGAAGACGTCACGGTGGGCGTAGGCTAGTGTGTGTATAATGAACAACAAGAGTATTAGGAGGTTTATATATCCGGGCAAGAATGTGTGGCGTCTGATGCTTTGGCTGGATTGTTCCGATTTCTCCCGAAGCAACCATTGATATGCCCAAACCCTGAGGCAGGTTGTGAACAAGATCAAACAGAACAAAGTTATAGAAAGGGCGGCGGCGGAGAATATAAATATAAAACGCCAAGACTTACGACTGTGTAGCCAATAGGTTGAACCATACTTACAACGGTTTTGGTAATTATTCTGAAGTTTTTCAATCGGCCAAAGACTCCAGGTTCCGCCACAGCATGGTGTTCAAAACAAACAACTTTGGAGAGCATTCCCACACCAACATGAACCGCATTGGCAGTACCTTAGTTCCGCAACAAATTGGTTCCAGTACCCCGCCTGAGCTGCCCTTCCTGGATGCCGTGGCGGTGGAAAGGTAAGGCGATTAGTAAGGCATTAGCGTCCCTGACCAGGCGTATGTGAAATACTGGCGCGCACCCGAAAAACTGGTGATCAAATAATCGCAATGAGCCTCGGAAGCTTTCAACCTTGAAATTCAAATCTGAACGTTGAACGTTTGAACATTCGATTCTGAGGCCCAAAACTCGAATGCAGGTCCGAACCCACCTCCAAACCTGAAATTCTGAAGGAACTTGGCTCTCTATGGGTTCCTTCCAATGAGTTGCGTACGCCTAGTTCATACTTAGTAGTGCATATTATCAACTTTGGTTAGTAATTCGACCAAATTCTTCAGTTTATATGACTTAACCGCATACAGTATACCTTTTCACCTGTCTCTTCGAAAGCTTGCCATCTCACCACCAAAATCCGGAGCAACTTGAATGGGAAGATTTGCGCTCCACAATCGCTCCACACCTAACGTCAGTTTACCGTCGATCAAGGATTCGCGGCCATCGCTCTATTTCCAGTGACTCTTCTAGAATTCGAACCCATATATATGGTTTCTTGATGCGCCCACGGATTCCGGAAGCCCTTGGAAATCAGGAAGCAACTCCGTAATACTCCATCCAACTTGAAGAACCAGGTCGACAATTGTCTGGCTCCATTCCTTTATAGGATTTGGTTCACCGGCCCTTCAAGATCTGGATGTCGCGGTGAGCATTGGCACCTACGACGGTTTTTCGTCTTCAAGTTGTTGAAAATGCGTGCACAGCTAGCAACCGTCGGCCATCCAAAGAATGTGCGGAGTGTTTCAGCTTGTGTCGGGATATGAAAAGACATCTTGCTTCCGCTTATCTGGCATAGGTCCCGAGTCGAGCAAGAGACCTGTCGAGTGGACCATTCGGTGGCACTAGAGCCAACCAATATGCTCGTTTTTTCTGTCAGATTTGAACGTGGAATCAAGCTGTATCCCACAGTTTTGTTCTATCGCCAGGCGGTAGCCGCAAGTAACACGCATGGTCCACCACAACTCCAAGATAGGCTCAGCGAGCCTGCTTAACTGTCATCTGAAAGACAGCTCAAGCGCTCACCATTGCCAGTGGGATCCCGAGACAAACGGCGAACATTCGGGCATCAATCTTGATAGCTCTGCCTCGATCCTCGTGGTCTACACGCGCCCCATGGGCCCCACCACACATATGGTAGGCACGTTGGGCCTGACATCATTAAAAAGACTTGACATGTTAATTTCGGTGCCGTAGTTTTTCATTCGCTACATAACGTCGCCGAAGAAACACTTTTAAAATGATATTAACAGTATAACTTAACGCCACACCCCCAGGAGTCCCGCTTCGCCCGCAGTCATGAAACGAGTCGGGTCCGGTGCTGTGCCCAAAGCATGTTTGCACTTCCCCGAGCATCCTGGGATCGCTGTCGGAGCCACCGCAGTTGTGGAAATATGGACGATCGGGCTCGGGGAACGGGCTGCTCATTAGCGAGGCAATGTTCAAACTTCAGACAGCGTCGCCACCACCGTCCATTAGCTCTCAGTCCAACACAGCCTACGACGGGATTGCAATGTCGATTCTGACGTCCTACATGAAAATGAAATCGAGTTTCTGTGTGTTGGAACAAAGTCAATTTACAACCCAAGGTATTTTTGGCAGGAGCACGTGAACAACATAAATAATCATGAGATATAAATAGAGCAAAGCAAAACTGAGCGGTCGAGTTAGAAAGTCATCCGAGTCATTATTTTCTACCCGCGCCCGCAATAACCACTTCGCTCTCGATAGTTATACGTTCAGAAGCTTTCAGACGTTCGATCAATACATCTCCGAACGCAACCATGGGTGTGAGCACGCCGCCGCGCTTGGCAAATGATGGGAGATGTTCTGCCTCCAACACGAGGGACAAGGCACACTCCGCGATCATGACTGTTTGGCAAACCATTGGTCAACTTCAAGTGTTCCGTGGCAGGTGGAATTGATTACTTACTCGAAGATAGCAAGTATCCTGGTTCCCCCTTACCGCGGAATATCGTCCGAACGCTGGTCGACCGCCCCTGAACATTAGGCAATGAAGTCGTTATATTTGTGATGTTGAGGGAGCCCGCCTCCAGTTGTCTGTAAATAAGCATTGGGCTACAATCAGACCACAACATTACGTCCAACGATGTGTAGGCGTACTCATCAGTGGGACCATCACCCGACTGCGGCATGAGCCTACGGGCCAGTGTCCGAGCCTGTGGTACAATGAAATCAATGAATGATTAGAAAAACTAACAACGGCGACACCTACAGGCGGAAATAGCTTCATAACCAGTACCACAGTGAACAAAAACAGCACCACGAGAAGCGAGTGAAGTCGACTGGGAAGTACCAGGAATTCTTCATACTTGAACTGCGGGCCATAGGACCACTCTGTCCTATCCTCGTGTTCGCCAGACTGTGGGGAGGTGCTCAGCACGAGATTGGGACTCCTCGTTGCAAGCTCGAACAAGCCCCAGGAGCGGTGCACGACTTGCAAATTCACGAAAGCCATGAGATACAAGGCTCCTTGGACTGCTGGTTTCTCAAATGGAAGCGAGTAGAACATCTTGTGTCGAGGACCCTTTACGCCTAGGACTTGTAGTGGGTCAGTGCATTAATATTGGCACGTCCGTCCGTAGAGCGCGGCAACATACTGGGGCTGAGCGCAAAGTCCCGCCTTGCTGAGTCGAGCTTGTGCTTCGGAACTTCCTCTAGGAAGGCGAGGATAGATGAAAACGTCCCACCCGATATCCCTGTACCACGTAGTTCCCATGCTGAGGTGGACATATCCACTGTGGTTGATGGCCCCGCAAATGACTTGAGCGTTTTATTGCCCAAGTACGCGAGGATGTCAGAAGGGACGGAATCAAGTCCAGCACAGGGGACGATCACCGATCCCGAGCGGCTTGCGGAATAATCGAACCTACACATCACGTTAGGTACTGTGGGCGGACGGAGAGTGCATGGCAAACTCGCTCGAAAATGATATCCCTGACCCAAGGTGCCTCACCTGTGAGGTCGACGTAGTGCCTGCCGTGACGTACGCACGCCCTGACCACAGGTGTCCCCCAACGCCAATATGGACCGACGGCATTGATGATGACTCGGGCACGTTGAACGACTGCGTCGACGTCATTCGCGTTTACCACGTCCACGACAAATGTCGGAACCTGCACTAGATCGCCGCACTCGTGCAGCAGAGCCTTGAGCTTTGAATCTGACCGCGCAGCTAAGCCGAACGAGAACGCCGTCCGTTGCGGATGGTTCGCCAGGTAGCGGGCAATCAACCGACCAGTATAGCCTTCATGTCAATACCTCGGTGAGCGTTAAAGGAAGTGCAAAACGAGGGAATTATGTTACCTGTCGCACCGATGAGCAAGATATCGAGCATGGCGTGGTGGTCGTCAAATGTTGAGGAGCTTGGCAGCCTCGGCGACACCTCGAGTTTGGCGCCACGTAACGTGGCAAGTACGGCTTGAGAATCCCACAACCTGTCACAGGCACCTCGCGAAGTACGCATGCAGCACTGATCACGACTGAATTCCATCCTGATCGTGTACGAAAGATAGGGAGTCGACGTTATATACACTATGTACACTATGTACAAGGAAGAATGGTCTAGTGAGAAGGAAAAAAAATCGTGAACGAGACATTATCCATCAAACATGCTGCCGTCCATTCGGACGCCCATGTTCTGTTTCACATCCATTCCCAAACGCTTCATTCGTCCAATCTTCGAGTGGGTTTATTTATTAAAGATGAAGGCGGACAAAATGACAAATTCTTACCTCGACCCTTTCGTTCTGTACTTTGCGTAATTCCAACAATTGTTCCCGAGACAGATAGGTCTCTTGATCAATGATGGCCTTCTTGTGTCTCGTGGCGTGTGCTTTCATGTCCGTGGTAGGATCATATCTATCTTCTGAGGGTGGGACGAACTCTCCTGATCTTAAAGAGGTCATCCGGCGTTCGTACTCTTCCATGTGATAGTACTTTTCGTGGGGTAGAGTGGCTAGTAAATTGGTTGGAATTCCATCTCCAGACGTAGCGGAGGATAGGACCACACCTGTATTGTAGTCTTCCACAAACACAGAAAATTCCTTTCGCTCCTGGTCTTTGGATAACGCCTCCGGATTGAGTTTACGTTCTTCGAGGATCCAGGTTCTAAATTCTTGCGTTTTGTTATAGAAACTAATGAAGCTGCGTCAACTCGTGGATCTCATTTGGAAAAAAAAAACCTCACTCGGACTCGCTGATAATTCCGTATTTCCCCCAGTGCGCACTCGAACTCACAGTCCCTTGTTTTTTCTTCTGCAGGACCAGTCAGCCCCAATGAACGAGCTTGAGGCAAGGATGTCCCACCTTTTTTTCTTTCTTCTCTTTCCGTCTGCGCTCCTTTTCTTCGCGTGTGCGGTGTTTCTTCTTTTTGTGTCGTTTACGATCAGACCCTGAGTCTGAATCCGAAGGGCTGGTGGCAGGCGATCGGGATCTTTTCCGCTTGTCTTTCTTGCTCCTGTGATTGTGTCTTTCTCTCGAGTGGGAGCGACGTCTAGATTCACGTGAACGAGAGCGAGAGTATGATCTTAGTCGTCTTCCGGCGGGTCCGCGGGAAGTTGATCGAGTCCTCGACCGTCTCCTAGGAGAAGGGCTGCGTGAGTGAGAACGATGCCTCCTGGGTCGCGTTGGTTGGTCCTTATCGTCCAGTTCGGCACGTCTGGAGCCTTCAGGTCTGTGTGGCCGTCGGTCGCGTGGCTCGTGCCTATCTCCGCTGTGGACCCAGGAATGGTCACGGTCCCTAGACCGACTGCGAGTCCTACCACGGTGATGAATGGAGGACATTGAAGGTCCGGAGAAGTCTATTGTTAGAGAAGAAAGTCTTAGATGGGCGGAATGGTGATACTGAACAAGTTATCTCCAGCACTCCCACGGTGCCACCAGGCGTTGTTTGGATCGGAAGCCTTTGGTAAACAACTTAACTCACTTCATTTCAACTGATCCACTCGACGCCGAATAGCCGATAGGTCGACGATGCGCCCCCCTCCGCTTCACCAACTATATTTGATGAATGTCCAATATCCGCACCGTAGCAGATGCCTTGTGTTACTCGCGGTATGATGTATTCCCACGAGGTTTGCGGATTATCATGAACGCTCAGCCGGCCACAAGTTTTCCTCGAAGTTGCAGCAACCACTGTCCACGCTCCATCAATTCGGCAGGCCCACAACCACCGCTAACGCTAACGGCACTAGTAAGCATTATTTAGCATAGGGGTTCTTCTGGCATAGTCGAATAACTTTTTGTAAATCAGTCATGGTCCAGAATCAGGGCACACTTCCTTTTTCTAGCAGCTTTGCGACTATCAGTATAACACGGTCCAAGCTGATAAGGATGAAACTCCAAGAAAATACCATCTTGCGTCAAGTTTTACCAGTTATCTCCGTTTTTAGTCATAATTTTCAGTTCGGCGTCATGGCAATGCTTTCACCCTTGGCCTCATTCGCCAGGCATTGTTTAAAACCCACCTCATGGCGTGTATGTCGCCTGGCATGCATGCTTCAAAAGTCGAAATTTATCCCGAACTGCACTGCTGTTCTATTCAAGTTGCGCCGTGACACGCGTCCGATACTCTCCGCGATTATTGGTAATATGTAATACGACCCCGTGGTATGAGGGTGCCGGTGAGCCATCATCGCGGCGGAAGTCGTGCACCAGGCGGTCGCGATCAATGAATCTGCCGCCCCCCTCCGCCAGGGCGGTGAAGCCGCGTATCGCACCACCACCAGTCCTGGTCGTCATCGCCATTTCATCGAGCGGTGTACTGGTAAATGAACCACTATGTCA
>JBBPNU010001109.1:0-10849 GCA_038091055.1 Leccinum angustisporum
CTGGTTTGAGCTCACTGGCCCAGGCTTGCAGGGCTTGACATTTCTAATGAATCAATTCACCTGTGGCGTGTGGAGCGCATCATGATGAGGCCACGATCAGCCCAAGGTCCTGAAACCGAAGTCAGCTATCAGACTGTGGAACTCTCAGGGGTACAGACCGGTAAGCTAAAAATGACCTAAGAAATTGGTGGTACATACAACCACATGCCGTGATTAACATAATATTTCGTGGCGGAAAAGTTTTTTTTTGCAGACGCGTGGAAGTGGCACGGGCCCGTCAGCGTCTGTGGAAGGAACCCACCCTGGATTTTAATCCAAGCATATGCAGACGGCGAGGCGGAGTGCCAGGCTAGGTAATGCAGCAACACTTGCGTATTGTAGCGGAACCAGAGAAGATGTCATGTTTGTGCAGAAGATTAGTAGTTACTACGGTTGTTCAGCACGGCGGGCACGTTGTCAATATAAAAAGGTGACCTGCAAGAAGTGTCGTACTGCATCTCGTAATTCTCCATGATGACACATCGGACGGTGTCGAAGAAGAAGTCCCGAAGCTTCACTCACGAAAATATCAATATCGCCATTTCCTGTCCATATCCGCCACGATCATGACTGTATTTGTGGAAAGACCCTGTGGAGGCTGAAGTCCGCAGCTTATCGAAGCGCCGAGGAGGACATGCGGCTGATCCTGTACAATGAACAGATTGACGATTGGAGAGCACACTTTGCGGCTAAGCTAGAAAAGGAGCAAATGCGGCGCTCACCTATTAAGTTAGGTCTGGTCTTACAATCGATAACAACTCGGTGACCACATCTTACCATGACCGATCTGTTTTTCATTTTTCTCTGTCTCATCCCCTTCGTATGGGGAATCTCCACCGATACTACAAGCTCTGACTGCCCGCCGACGAAGGAGACAACTCGTAGCATCTGGAGTTTATTGGGCAACTGTGGAACAACACTACTGGTCTGCGTGTGGCATGCGCTGCACCCACCCGTTCCGCAGGCCGAAGAAGCGTGGTACAAATCCTGGGGGAAAAGGTCGTACTCCATTCTGTTGACCTTCACCGCACCCGAGATGATTGTTGGGAAAGCCTGTCAAGAGTGGTGGGAGGCTCGCGAAAAAGTCAAGGAGTTTCGTCGTACGTCACAGATCGTTTGTTGATTCTGTATATGACAAATCCCTGGACCCATTCATTTTCCAGAAAAGGGGTACCAATGGTCCATGACACACAGCTACTTCGCAGAAATGGATGGTTTTGCTTACCGGGACGACGAAGGCGATTTGAGAACGATTAATTCGATCGAATTTTTGGAGCTTTGCGAGAAAAATGACATCGCGAACCCGGAGGTTACGGCGAAAGAAATCAAAGACAAAAGCAAGTCGGATGCGCTGGGCAAGACGGTGCTCGCCGTTCAATTATTCTGGTTCGTGGTACAGGTCGGGACTCGCGGTTTGAAAGGTTTCGCGATTACGCTCGTCGAACTCGACACGGTTTCCATGGCTGCACTGACATTGTCATATCTTTTCTTGTGGCGGGATAAGCCACTCCGCGTTGACTGCGCCCACGTTTTCTATTCGCCCCGGCGGATAAAACAGGAATCACAGATCAATTGGTAAGGGTTTCATTGTCCCGTGGGGCTCATGCTGAATCCTGACACGATTAAACCATGCGCAGGCCAACTGTGTGGAAACCGGAACCCTGGTATCCACTTAGGTTGATGCAGATGGCCCGGGCTCACCTCCACCTCGCCTGCTTGAGGAATACTCAAGCAAGAACTGACGAGGAAAAGAAGCCTCTGGTGGGCACAATTGTTCGTGTCCTGAGATCCGAGTTTTCTTCGCATTAATTAATCATATCAGGGCAATTGTTTTCATTCTCTTGGAAAACGCACGATTTTGGATGGCGACTCGGTCAAGCGCTTTTCTCTCTGTTTGACCTGGTTCGTCCTCGGAGCAACACATGTGGCAGCATGGAACTTTCATTTTCCGACGGAGGTGGAGAGGACTATGTGGCATATTGCGTCACTTGTTTTGTCAGGAACTCCACTAGCCGTCATTTCTGTCTGGTCCTTGTCTTCCGCGTTGAGAAGCGCGGCATTGACCAAGGAAGATGGGCGATCGAAATTTTTTGTTGACGTGTTTCAAGGTTGTGCCCTGGTTATAGGTATCGCCTCCCGGGTCTTGCTGGTGGGATTGATGCTCGCTAGCCTTCGTGCGCTACCCTGTTCTGCTTACTGGATCATACCTTGGACTACCTATATTCCTCATATCTAGGCCATTATAGTTTTTATGCGTTCGAGATTTCGTTGACATACCATGGATAAATTCTTCACATTAGTTTTAAATTACACTCGGAGTGCCTAGAAGAGATAAATGGTAGTACTTAATCCACGCTTAACGGGTATTTGGGTATCCTTACTACGATACCTCCAGTTGCAAGCTGGTTTTCTAGGTTAGCAAAGATTATGCAGCTTTCCTAGAATGTGGTAGTCTGCATGTGGCGCGCGTCTCTTGCCTTTTCCGACCTACCTGTAAGCTGTTCTCGCGCTCACTCCCTTTTTTTTCTCTCAGACTCGCGAACGCTCAAAGCTCTCCCTCCCTCTGTCCGCTACGCCCCCAAGAGGCTCTAGTGCCTCGGGCCGGAAAGCCCTGTAGGCTTTCGCTCATTCGTCGCTATATCATGGACACTCCAACCCACAACGTATATACCCTCGACATATCTCTCTGTCCACCAGAACGCTTAAAACTCATGAACGGTGCGGCAGTCACTTAGTGTCACCACTCGTCAAGTCGATCTGTCAGGGAGTCCGACATAACTTGGACATTTGACGGAACCTGCGCAGGTGCACCTGAGTCTGTACCTCCGAATCCGAATCCTTCGCCTGTGCCCGGCGGGGCTTGGATGATTTTTGGGACACTGAGACAGGTTCAATGACAACTGGCCTCGAAGATGCCTGAATATGTAACGACATAGGGTTCAGTCTGCTGGAGAAGCAAAGTGGCGCTCTCGTCCACTTCGCTGTTCCTAGCCAGACTCACTGCCTCGTGGCAGCTCTGCTCATTTGTTTCATTTTTTGCACCCACCCGCCACTCTCCTCACAGCCCTCTGCCGAATCTCTTGTCCAAGATTTGTCCGAGGTTGTTTCGCTCAACTCTTGTCGAGGCCCGAGCTTTGCTGTTCGGTTGACTCATCGGCGTACACAACGTAAAAGGATATATACATATACTGTATGAGGATTCATGACTACCCAGGGAGGGACACACGTGTCGGGCCATCTGCACCGTACAGCCTCTGTGGGATGTGGGATGTGGGAGAATGAGCAAAGGAGACAGTACGGTTGGGTTCCCTCGGTTTGCGAAGGTGCTCCATGTGTTTCGGGAGACGATTTTTCCACTCGGTCTCCTACATTGGTGATGGGGTGAAATGAATTTGGATCGTTCGTATTCAATGATGTACATATGACAAGCGATAATACATGAGCTCCAAGATTTGTAACGGGATAGGCTAAAGATGAGGAAAATATGACGTCCAGGCGACAGTCTCGTAAGCAGAGCAAGGCAGCGCACGAAGATTCGCCAGCATCAATCCTACAAGGAGCAGCCGGGATATGACACCCAAAGAGCCCAGAACATATGTTATAGTGTCCGAACTGACGCCAAACCTCTCCAGCCAAGCAACAAAGGTCATGGCTAGTGGTGATACTGCCAGCATCAGAGATGCAAAACGCCATATGATCCTCTCTGCCTCCGTTGCGAAGTCCCAGTTCCATGCGACCAGGTGTAGCCCCCCCAGGATGAACCAAGTCATGTAAAGTGCACTGAGCTGAACATTGACGGGGTTAAGCTTTTCAATCATCGCCATCAGTATTCCAGGTTCAGTCTGATATTGAGGCTACTCAGGGATCGTTCAGTCATCAGTGGGAGACGGACTCGGACAGTACGAACAGGAGAAGGTTTTTCCTCGTTGGCTTTCGGCGAAAATGTTATTTTGCGCACGAAAGCGATTAGTTGATGCCACCAGCTGGCTTCCGTCCTCCATGCTTTCGACCTGAAAATCACGGTTATCTTCGTGTAACATTTGCGATGTTCGAAATATACGTACAGTTCCTCTTTTGAGTATACTTTTACCGCTTGAGTCCGATAGAAAACATGGGGACATTCAGGGCGAAGCGGCTTGTCCCACCAAAAGAAAAGGTACAGAAGAGCAAGTGCGGACATGCACACCGTATCAAGTTCGATGAGGGTAATCGCGAGACCCATAGAACCACGAACGATAACCTGTAGGGTGAACCAGAATAGTTGGATAACGAAGATGGCTTTTCCGCGCGCATCCGATTTGCTGTTGTCTCTGATCTGCCTTTCAGTGATGAACGGATTTGCAACCATTCCCTCTTTGCAAAGTTGTCGGAATTCGAGCGATGAAATCGTTCCACAGATCCGACTTCCTTCGGCTCCATGATACACAAAGCCACCCATTTCCACGAAATGGCTGTGTACCATCGACCATTCATATCCCTCGACTGACGATTTGGTTCCATCAAGACGGACGTTTATTGCAGGAGAGAACGTACCTCGAAAATCTCTGACTGCCTGACGGACTTCGCACCACTCCTTGCTAGCGGACGAAACCACCGCCTCCGGAGCGACGAAGGATGTTATGAAGACCAACGGTACCCGCATGTAGAAGAGTTTGAACTTTTCTTGCTCGCCAGGAATACCGGGATGGACTGTGTGCCATACGCAAATAAACAAGGTAAGGACACAGTTCCAGACTATGCTCCAGACGCTCCGAGAGGTACTGGGATCGAGGGACGGACAGCTGGGGCTCGTCGAATTGGTCGAGGTTCCTTGAACGAGATGACTAAGACAGAGAAAGACGAACAGCAGCCCGAGGTTTGCCATCGCAGGACGGAGGTCAGTCAATGTGTATCCACGTCGATTGCAACTTGAAGGCTGAGCTGGGGGTACTTAAAGGGCCGCCCGTTCGACTTCGGCGCTCTGAGAGATGGGCGCCGTAGAAAGTTCAATCGATCACCGAATACATGCCATACCCAGCGCTTCTGTATCTGATAATGTGGCGGAAATGTGAACAAAGTTGGTGAAATCTTCTGCGGCGGTGGTATCAGTATCCCCCAAACACCCCCACGACTCGGAGAAGACGCGGACGAATTTACGTACATTATAACGTACATCCTGTGGATTGTCACAGGCTGCCGCGCTCTATTCATGCTTGGGGCCTTTTCTATTGGCTCCTTCTGAATTCATACTTCTCTTGCTCAGGCTCGCGCGCTACGCCCTCAGCCTCGTGGTCTGGGCATCCTTGCGATAAGCAATGAGACTGTGTTCCTCACCTATTCATCGTGGTATGGGCCTGGGCCAATGAAGTTGCGCACGGGGCTTCATTTCAAGGAAGATGATGGCAGTTCACATTCAGATTGTGGTCGTCCGCGCCTGATTACTATTGGCTGGGGGTGATGATCGTGAACGAATGCCTCACGCTGGATTAGGGGAACGCTGAGAATGGAAGAAATGGAAGAATGCATGCTAATGTAATCTTACAAACAGTTTCATTTTAGGGATCGATGGTCTGGCTAACTCTCGCTTAAGCCAGCCCCACTGGTCTCACTGGCAGGCTGGTTTATATTAAGTACTTATGAGCAGGTAAGTTACAACACACCTGCACATGCATGATTGCAACCGCTCCACACTCCATCGTCTGATTCAAGACGAACGAAAAGCGGGGCATTGGAAATGCTCAGGGAATCCTGTGAAAGGTCAGTTACGATCATTTGCTCTGCAATTCCCCACTCCTATGTAGCGGCTAGCTTATAATCGAGGTGTTCGCTGTCAGCCTCGACGCACTCCTACACATTGGCTGATTCGGAGGTTGGCCACTGACGCAAAAGAAAAGGACCGTGAATGTACTTACATGTTAAAGAATACACGGCATTATTAACCTGTGGCCGCGTATCCGCCTGTGAGCTTCACCGGGGCCGGATCATTTGAGTGTGCGTTACGTGATGATAAATTTAATTGGAGGAAATGGAAGGTCCGTGTCATCATATCCGCATACTTAGTATAGGCCGTGTGGCCTGATACTGCAACAAGTACAATGCTGCCCAGAAGGTGCGCGACGTCGTCAAGGGTAAGAGGCACAAACGTCCCGGAAAGGCTAAATGACCTGTTGTTTGACTCATCTCCAACGAGTCACACCTCTCTTTGGATAGAACAGACGATGGCAGTAGTCAATCTCGCATTTTATCAGCGCCGCAGGTTTTGTCAAAAACCCAGCACCAGGAGGAGGCAGAACCTCGACAAGGCTCCAGCCCACACTGTTCACGAATGGTTCCCATGCGTCGCAAATCGATAGCGGAGTGCAGAACCAGAAATCCGCTAACTAGGGTGATGTCGTTAAATCAGGCAGAAGAGTAAGAGGAATGGCCGCTCCCTTTGTCACTCGCAGTTTGTATTCGTCAGGCAAGTATTCCATAAAAATCATGCTGCACCTGAGCGCAACAATTCACACCAGGCGTTGATACGCTCCGAGTCCGGGATCCCCATCTATGGTGTACAAGATCGAACTCAATCGTCGTCCCCGAAGCGGCAATCACCATTGACAGGCCACGGAATGAATCTAAATGATTCGGTTTGTGTTGGAGAAATGGGACTGTCCACTAAATCAAGGTGCACGTGCCTTTAGGTAGTAGTAACTCGTCGTTGTGAATTTTATGTATCCTTTTTCTATTGGCAGCTCCATCGATTTTGATTTTCTTTCCGGTCGGAAGAATTGTATGTTTTGTTCAATGCTCGTTGAACGGACTCGACTGCCAGGTGCGCTGGTTCAACAGGGGACCTCGAGATCAAGGAGGACGGGCTACGGACGGAGTACCGGGCCGCCGGGGTCCCCAACAAGGCCAACCTCAATGCAAACTCCGCCCGACTCGAAAGCGTCTCAGTGTGAGTTCCACAAGCGCCAACTTAGAGGTTCAGTTTACGTCGATGATATGATCCCTCGCTATTACTTTTTTCCGCAGCCTGAGCCAACAGAAGCGTCCGAACGGTGACAAGCGCGAACCTTGATTGGCCGATATCACTTGACTCGGAATTTACCCATAGAAATGGCAGATGGGACATCTTTCTTGCGCGCCATGCCGACGACTGTTTACAATGTGGGTGCCCGACGGGGCTATACAGGGTGCTTGGGAGGATGATAAACTAATAGCTGTACGCAAATATTGGTTTCCGCCTACAGTGATGGTACAGTCATAGTTCAGTAGCTAATCTTTGTGACAGACGTGGAGATGCGCCTCAAGTCTACAGTTTGCTCGTTTGGCCTCCTGGGTTTCTTCGTGCTCGGACCAGGTGAGTAAGCTTCCTCTAAAAGGAGATACGGCAGGCCTGCCTCTTTGTTATTAATAAATGCCGGGACGACTATAACCCACCTAATCCAGGAAAGCGACATTATGCCCGTCAGGGGGAAGGGGCGTATGTGTCAATCGCCTTCCTGAGGACGTTTCGTTGTAATTTATCTACCCTGACACCTCGTACTCGCAACGGACAAACCTCATAAGTAATGTTTTAGGCATTAGATCACTCATCATACCTCGGGGACCATATCGGCGACGAAGGACCGGAGGACTATCATCCCCGCGTGGTTCAAGGATGAAGCCACACTTGATATAAAGCTCGGGAAAAAGCCCGAACATGCTTATCACTCACACGGAGAACTTTGGTTCCACAATCCTGGGTCACTCATCAGACCGAATTCCCGTTCGCTCGCTTTCTAACTTTCCGTGGTGGACTTCTTCCCCGTGACGTTCAAAAGGTTATCCTGTTTCTTGCGCTGATCTCCTTGCTGGGATAGGTATGTTTGTTCCCTCGAAGTTATTCCATCAAATCCAACCAACAGACTAACATATCATTTGCTTTTCTGGTTCCCTTCGTGACCTCTTGACGCTCTATCACAATTCGGACCTGTTTTACCATCAGCTATGCAACCTCGAACTCAGAGCCAACTCCAGGAAGATGGGTTCAGTGAGACAAATTCAAACAAGCGAGTTGGAACTGGTGTTCTTTCCAAGTCCCCCGGATCATTTTCATCCGATCATTCTCCATCGGAGTTGCGGACTCTTCACGATGAAACCGAGATTCAGAGCAGTCAGGATCCAGAAAAGGGCGCGATAGAGCTTACAGGAAAATATGCCAAGTATGCGGGCGAGGCACCAGATGGGGGTCTCAAAGCGTGGAGCGTTATCATTGCGTGCGTGCATTGTCGTCTTCTAGATCGGTTGCTCGACGCTGACGACGAGTTGGATCTTGCGTGCAGGACCGGGCTGGCGTGTTGTGCGACGTTGGTGTTTCTTCTATTTCAACGGCGGTTTTCATGTCTGATTCAACTTCTTGACGACCAATAGGTTTGGATATGTCAACACATGGGGGGTGCGGCACCATACGCGCTCTGTGATTGATAGATGAACTGATGTATACACAGATCTTCCAAGCGTATTACGAAGAAGTGATGCTTCCTCAAGAAAGTCCTTCGAATATGTGGGCCCTTTGCTTCTGCTCATTTTTTGTCATTTACATTGTTCCCAGAGCATGGATCGGTTCTGTACAGGTATGCTGAGCAGCTGATCACCGTGAAACAGCTAATGACTGATATGTGATTTATTTTGGGTTCGGCTTTCCTCTCACGTCACCTCTTGTAACTGTTGCCTCATCTGTTGCTGACAGTATGCCCTTGTCTTTCTTCCTGGGCTCGTCGTCGGACGGTTATTTGACATAGGATATTTCAAAATACCATTCTTCGCGGCAAGCTGTTTCCTCATAGTTTGCACGTTTCTCATTGCAGAGTGCAAGGAGTACTGGCAATTTGTGTTGGCACAGGGATTGGGCCTTGGTGTGAGTTCACCTCTTGGTTTCGCATTTACATGCGTGTACAGTCCCGTTGTGATGTTTCGCCTCCGTGCTCGGACAGCTAGCAAGTGGTATAGTGTTCGGACCGGCAATAGGAGTTGTATCTCATTGGTTCTCAAAACGAAGAGGTCTGGCGCTGGGTATCAATGCTATTGGATCGTCAATCGGGGGTACAGCATTCCCGATCGCAGCACAGAAGTTGTTACCTATGGTCGGGTATGTAAATTCACCTGTTTGAGAGCTCGTCTTATTGACTTTCTAGGTTCAAATGGACAATGCGAATCTACGGGTTTATATTCATCCTCATACTTGGCATTTCAAACCTCGTGAGTTCAGTTTCACGATTCCTCTAGGACTGCACGATTGAAAATGATGTTGATGGTATATGATAGTTGATAGATAGGCGGCTGCCCCCCATGAATGTGAAGGGCGGCCTGTTCAACTGGGCAGCGCTGAAGAACCCGGCTTATACTGTTTACTGCATCTCCGGTGTAACTACATTTCTTGGACTGTATACTGGTAGGTCTGGTGTTTATCTCCTTCCACTTTTGATCATCAGAGGTCTGGCATGGCTGACTGTTTGTGGGGTGACGCGCATCTCACAGCGTTGACGTATATACCCCTTAGCGCCATTCAAGCGGGCATTCCAAGCGATTTTGCATTCTATTACATCGCTATCGCCAATGGCTCCTCCGCTTTCGGACGAATTTCAGCAGGATTCATGGCGGACCGAATTGGTAAGTGTATGTCTGAGGGCAAAAATGATACGATGTTGATATGCATCGATAGGCGCAATCAATGTCATGGTTCCATTCACTGCTGTAGCGGCCATAATGACGTTCGCGTGGCCTTTTGCGACGAGCAAAGGTGCGCTGGTTGCGGTCGCTGTGATATATGGGTGCGTAGATCATGCTATGTCGTCTATTTTGAAAACCGATCACCTGGGAACAGATTTTCGTGCGGGACCTACGTCTCTCTCATCGTTGCGCCTGTCATGGCAATGGGTTCCGTAGCCGATGTCGGACGACGCTCGGGTTTGTTCTTTAGTTTTGCTGCCTTTGGGGCGGTGGCTGGACCACCGATATCTGGGGCCATCAATTCTGCGACGGGCGGCTTCGAGGCCGTGGGGTATTTTGGTGGTGAGTTTCCCGGGTGCCTTTTGTATCACATCGGTTCTCAAGAAAAAATAGGCGGGATCTTGATGCTCTCAGTGTCCTTGCTGCTGTTGACGCGGTATCTTCACTTGGGCAAGTGGTCGGGCAAATTCTGAATGATATTGATTGGTTGGGACAATCTTGTGACACGAATGTACACAGGCACATTAGATTTCGGATTGTGATTTGTATGACTGGGAGCTCTTCCCCTACAATTATAAAGTCTTGATAATCGGAAAGTTTACGGTAAATGGATCCGGCCGGGGGTCACGGTGAAGCTTGAAGCCCGGCATCTGTAAATTGCCCATATCAACGCGCGTGACGCGGCCCATCTGCCCACGCCGACGGTCGCGGCGATGGCGTGAGTTAGCCACGGTGTCTGAAATTGATCATCACCTCCGCGATATTATTGATGCAATAATCCGAAGACGTCGGTACGGTTTGACAGAAATACGTATGTATACGCGATTGCATCCTCCTCACCTCCTCCCTGCGAGTACGAGGAATGCAGAAATGGAACACTGGTATGATCACTATGTTTCGACTAGGTTTGTGTGTATGACTACATGGGCGACGTGGATGATGAGAAGACTGCATGAAGAAACTAGGCGGACTCGGAGACCAATCATGCAAAAGGATTACATAAGCTAAAGATGAGGAATATATGTCGTCCAGTTGATAGGCTCGTGAGTAGAGCAAGGCAGCGCACGAAGGCTAGCAAGCATCAATGCAACTAGCAGTGTGCGGGCTATGATACCCACAGCAATCATACTGTATG
>JBBPNU010001110.1:0-10830 GCA_038091055.1 Leccinum angustisporum
ATCGAAAGGCAGGGATTTCGGAGGACAAGAATGATCTTTCTCCGCATACACTCTCCGTGCTGTTCATGGTCTTCGCCCACGGCGCGCTGACTGATCTCACACTTCCTCCTTTCAATTCTGAAGCTGAAAATTATTTCCATTTGGCTCACTTGGCACTGTCGTTGCACCCCATTTTCGACTTACCCAATGTTCAAACGTTGCAAGCTTTGTGTTTATTTGCAATGTACCATGCGAACCACGGGAGGCATGCCACACTTGATAGTGCATGGTCGGTTTTGGCAACCACGAACAAGCTTGCACAGAGCGTAAGTCTTATACTAAGTACTAGAGTTACATTGATTTTTTTTTGGCAGATGGGTCTGCGTATGTCCGTGTACTCAGTAAAATTGAAACATCTCTTATCGGTGCCTAGATCGCGATCCTGCGCGGTTTAACATGTCCCCAAAGGCGATTCAACGCCGTCGATCCCTCTTCTGGGAGCTTCTGTCAGCCGACATGCATATCGTAGGCATTGTAACATTCAATTTGTCGATGAATGCTCATCCGAGCAGAGTATGACTCTTGGGCGCCCACCATCGATCAACTTATCGTACGTTGACTGCGAATTCCCGGAAGACGATACGGAAAAGACCAACAGCAAAGGAGAGGTTGAAATAGGATGTAAAGCTTTTCTTTACATCAAATCTGCGGTCCCCCCTGAATAAGTTCAACAGTTTTCCATTGGAAGTACTATTTCCATTGGAAGTATTCATTCCGGTACTTGAAGTTACACTTAGCGTGACGCCCCCGCGCTACGAAACTATTCTAGAATTGGATCGCAAAGTTCGGGAAAAAGTCCTCCCTCCTTCGTTAAATCTATACCGTTCCAGCTCTATCGACGAATACACAACACCCACTGCATATGCCCGGGGTCGGATGCTATTCCAGTTTAGAACTGCCAGTATGGTTTCTATGCTTGACGTTATCTACTTCCACTCACCCCGAGTTCTAGCGATGTTGAACATACACCGCAGTTTCTTTGCCCAGGCTATGCTTGAATATCCTTCCAATCCACTTCGTAGCCCCTTCGCACCCTCTTTTCTTGCTGCCTACCGATGCGCTTCGGCAATTATAAAGACAACTGCAATGAATCTACAAAAATACCCGGACTTGTTTACTCGTTTTTGGAACATGTGGAGCCATCTGTTGAGTGCTGCAGTTAGTTCAAACTACTCATGGCCATGCATGAGCTCATGTTATGTCGCCAGATCATTGTCGGCACAATCGCTTCAAGGGCACCGTCTTCTACAATGGGACCCGCTGCACAGCTAGAAGTTGACCTAGCACTAAACATATTCAGGAACTGTGCCACCACATCTCCTCGCGCAAAATACGGATTGGTTGGTTATGGGTCTATCTCCATGCGTGTGCTACTCAACGATTGTAATATAGGCTGTTTTGATGCAGTTGAAAACAAAGGCTCAACAAGCACAAAGGCAATCATCTATGAACAAGACTACTGCACTACTACCAGAGAGTGGGGTCGATGAGCTTGCGGTATTTGGGGGTCAGACGCAGATTCTAGTCAGCAAAATTCTTTCACAACGTCGTAGAAACGTTCGGGGTGCCTCTCCCTCGGTGTCAGCAAGCCCAGCGAGTTCTCCTGCTGCTTCGGAGGAGAGTCCTACCCCTTCGGATATCTTACCTGAAGTTCACCCATCACTTGTGGAGTACTTGTCGATGCTACCGCCCCCCACAGCACAGAGCCCAGGGACAATCTGCGCTGACTATCCTATATCCAATCAGTTCCTTTTCAACCAGGGACCTACCTTCCAGACCGATACGTACACTGGTGCCCTGCCTCCCATGACCTCCGATCCGTCGTCGTCTCAACAGACGTTCATGTCGACGCCATTACCCTTCGATGACGAACTTATGAAAAACTTCGCTGATACATCCTTCTTTGGGTCACCACTTCCGTCCCTTGAGGCGTCGGCTAGCAGCTTTGATAACATGGGATTCTTTATCTCCGGAGAGTCAGGCATGGATGAGAGATGGGCGACGTTGATGCAGGACGTGCTGAATTCATCTGGTCAATAAAATGTACGAGCATACACGGAATTGCATGTCTAGCTGTTTGGTTACTGTATAAGATATCGAGTTGCTCTGTTTAGCTTATATATCGTGTAATATGTCCCCGATCGATGAATGACGAAAACAGATTAGCCTTCGAGGGTGACTTCGCAAGCGATCTGCAGATGAAATTCTAAGCATGAACCACGCCCATGAGTCGAATATAGCTTGCGCCTATTGCGGTAAAAGTAGATGAGCAAGTAAGCAGGGTCATCGCTGACCCGAGTAAACATCAAGAAAAGAGATCTTGTCTTCCCAACCGAATCCTATGCGTTTCATTTTACCAATTCTTGCGATCAATACCGCGCACACTTCGGAAAGCGTATCGACAACCAGGTCGGGGACTATCTCGCTCACCACAAAAATCTGAGAAGAGGGGGACTCAGAAAGTGGAAGCATGCGAACGGACATAGTCTGAGAAGACAATGCACTTGCGATGGTGAATAGATGATAAAGAGGATTGAATGCAGATGACGGAATAGGATGCGTAAGGGACGGCTGAGAGATCGTCGGAGGGTTATATCTGAGAACATCGTCACGAAATACACTCAAAGCGCATCAGGAACCACTTTACCTGGTGCACATTACAAACACATTGAACCCCTTCACCGGAACGTTATAGCCTTCAAAAACACGACCAAATCGAAGAAGTCCACGCCCGTTACTCGTTGTGCACTCAGGGAAAACTACGATTGGTCTGTCTGCAAATTTTCGAATGTCTTCAAGAGTTTTAAAGGAGCCCGACGAAGGCGACTCAGGAGTTCTACCGGTGGCTTGAATCATCGATAACAAAGACACTTGGCGGAAGCCGTGGATGGGTAGGCGAGGGCTAACGGTCCGTGTTCGGGTAGATATCGCGGCGGAACCGGTACCTGTCTTGCGGCCAGGCTTATATGAAATGGCTTCCCCTTCAATAACAGACTGCGGTGAAGGCTTCGCCTCATCGGCGACGGGCAAGAGAAAAATGGGGTTGAAACTGCGATGAAGTTCAGATCCAACGCTCGCGACCCAGCGGCTCGCTTACCGATACGAGAGCCACAGGATATCGATCCAAGAGCTCCAATTAGACACAATGATATCTCCGGCCTTTGGGGCCCACTTAGCCTCGGAAAATTTACTGGGACGGGCATCAACGAACAGCAAGCGCCCAATGAACCAAAAAATAGACCAACCCTCGCTTGCGAGCTACTTGCTCTTCTTGAATCCATAGAAAACCGAGCACATAAAGGGCAAGCCGGCTTAGCGTTGCCGTAGTCCCCCCCTCGATGAGGCGACGAATCGGGGGGACGGGGGACTGATTTTTGATAAGAGGGGGATCAGGAGAGGGAATCACAGACTCACCAGGAGCGTGTATAACGCGTTTACAAGGATGTAATGCAGGACGGCAATCGCGATGACCAGCAAGCATCTCAAAATGGCAAATGTGACGCGAACTGGCACCAAAAGCGAGAGAAAAAGGTCGTGTTCCGACGGTGGAACCGGCGGAAGAAAAGGCTGACCGATTGACTCGTGTTCAGAAGTCCGTTCGTGAAATTGAGCTGAGAGACAAACCAACCTGTATTCCCGTTCCAGGGTCCTATTCAAAGTGAGTGAAATGTGAGTATCGAGTATATTAAATACTCACTCTGAACGCAGAGAACTTTTCCATGAGGCACAGAAGATGGTATCCACTAGACCCGAGTCGTGTCAGACGCGTTGGAGTCAAGCGGCAAGTTCGGATCTGACTGAGAGATGCGACAATAAAAATAATAAAATAATACGGATTCAGCGATATCTTTACGTAATACCCAGATTGTTGACCGTGACATGGTTCGCGGGTCAAGCAGTCTAGAGTCACTAGTACCCAAGGTCCATTTGCATTCGCTTCTAACCTCAGCTTCCACACAGTACCGCAGGTTGAGTTTCCATCAAAAGGTGAGATGCAGTGGTTTGTCCGTATCTCATTGATAATCATAACAGTCAGGCCGCTATATATCTCCTTCTTCTCTTCTACGCATGCCTGATCACTTTCATTGTTTTGGTCACGCCGGGTCGCATTGCCCAATTCATGTATGATCTCGCCGCCGTAATTCGCCGCATTCCTTATGGCTCTTTCATTCTCATTGCCGTGATCGGTACGTGTACCCACCCACCCACTCTTCGTCCCCCCCTTAAATTTATTCAGTCTTGATATCATTTCCTCCTTTCATTGGCTACACGATGCTCATAAATCTCTGCGGTTTCACCTATGGCATGCGAGGATTCATTCCTGCGGCAATTTCCACTGTTTGTGGCTCGGTTCTTGCTTTTATTGTCTTGCGTTCCCTCTTCAGTAATCGCCTGCGCAAATGGACCGGCTCCAACGAGAAATGGAAAGCCCTCGAAGCTGTCATTGTTCGTATTTTCTGATACATTACACCCTATAGCATTCTGTGCTCATTGTACATGTGTTGAATAGCGTGCGAAGGGCTTGCCTCTCATTATTCTTATCCGCATCTCGTCCTTTCCGCCATGGGTATATTCAAATTCTCTATTTGCCGTGAGTAATTCATATTGGTGAAATCAAATTTTTACATAGCAGATGCTCAGAGTATTGAATCTGTCTCTCTGACGCAATTCACCCTTGCCACCCTCTTCGTACTGCCTCGTGCTATGGTCTACGTGTTTGTAGGGTCACGAATGGCAAGCCTTTCTGATGGTGAACAGAGAAGTCACATGGATGCTAGTAAATGCTCCCCTCCCTTGATCACAGCTAATCTCACGTTTATCCAATCAGCTTCGAAGTTCGTCAATGGCTGCCTGATCATCGGAGGCATTGTGGTCTCAGTTATCGCAAGCTCGTATGACTTTCCTTTGTTCGATTTCGCATTATCTGAAGTCGAACAGTGTGGTCTATTATTTCGTGCAGAACGAAATACAAAAATTAAATGGCGGTCCGACCGTCGACAGACTAGATGCTGGAACAACAGAAGGCGAGGAAGGAGAACCTCTCCTTCCCCTCCCTTGACTACGGTAACTGCGTAAGCATGAACACGAGTCTGTTGGGACCTTACGGTCTCCGCATGTCCCAAATCCGAACTATATCACATACCTACGGTATATCAACTCGTCTGCTCGGATCATAAAATATTGTATACCATGCTCAGGAATGATATGACTCTAGTACCAGTGTAAGAACAGTAGAGACAGGCTAGCTCCGATAAGGAACACGAGGATGAAAATTCTACTGTCTTTTGCCCTTCGTTTTGCCTCCCTCAGTTGCACATTTCCCTTCTCAACAGTGGAAGTAGTCGCTATCGCATCCTCATAGAGCTGTTCCGTAATCTCGGTCTGATGTGTCAGGTGCGTGATGAGTTCCATTTGTAGATTACTTATGTCCATCAGGCGCGCCTCCGCTTGTTGCACTGACTCGAGTGTATCCTGGACCGTCCGTAGAATATTCGCATTCTCTACCTCGAACTGGAGAATTTGAGATTCGGTCAATTCCAACTCTTCTTCGTCATCATCTGAATTTTCCGCGGTAGGAGTGGATGAGAGCGGTTTGACGGTAGAAGGTCGACCAGAAGCAGAACCAATGGTGGCAGCAATGCCGGAGACAAGCGCAGAAGAAGCACCACCAAGCCAGCTATCGCCTGTCGGCTGTTGCCTTGCTCGTACGACATCCCGGGAGGGCACTGACATAGCCTCTCGGGCGGCGCTAGAACCCAGGGTACGAGTTCGTTCCAACTGTCGCTTTACGCGTTCCTCCTGCAATTCCTTCTGGTGTTGGCTTGCCTCGGTCAACCGCCGGCTAAGGTACCATGTGATGCTTGCATGGTGGGCGGCCAGGTATTCTGGGAGTGTAGCTGAATCACCTCGCACCAATCTCGCTGGAAGAAATCGTGCTAGTGGATTCATTTTACGTGCAGCCAGCTCCGCACGCCCTATTCAGGTTGAAATTCGAACGGTCGCTTTAGCCGTTAAATAAAAAAGAAACGCACGCTTTTCGAGTGCCTCCATCTCCCTCACTCGGTCCGCACAACGGGTGAGTATGAGACGAGCCTGAAGATCGATCTGGTCTCTCTCCTCGTTCGAAAGATATTTAATTTCTGACCACGACTGTTGCGAGTCGTTTAGGTCAAGGATCCGAGAACCTTGCCGCAGTAGCAGAGTGGAATTAGAATCGACGTTGAGGTAAGGCCGTCGAATGTAGCTCAACACCCGCGTTAGAGCGTTTATGTGATTTAACTAGGAAGAATATGTCAACAGTGGGCATAGGAACACGGGGTAGAGAGCGCACGATGATTTGGGCCTCCTGCACATATCGTTTCGCGAAGGTGTCACGAGGCTCAGCCTCGGTCCCTAGTTTTCGTCGTTTGGCCGGAGGGAATGAGCCTTGTTTTGACTTTATGACTTCCCGGAAGTCTGCAGTACGGTCTGTGTATCCCATACCGTCAGTGAACGACGAGAGAAGGCTCAAGTGAATGTTGGCACTGGCTCATCAAGTCAAGGCACGTGACATAAGTCAAATTGTACAGCCACACTGCGACTCAACATGCCTTTCAAGTTCTACCACGTCAACATCCGGAAAAAAAAAACAAGATTCAATGGACCACGGGGCTGAAATTTCAAGAATTCGTTCGTACCACACCGTCGAGAGCTGAGGGTATTGTCCATATCATTTTTGGGTAGGACAATGAATGTCTCGCGGCGGAAGATTGATTGCAGTCCTTGTTTGAGGTGTGCGGTGTCCTTTCACCACCGTCTGCCATAGTTTGCGACTGACATGGCCAAGTACGTGCTAGTATTTGTACCTGGGATATCCCTCTGTAATACGTCCAAAATCTAAGTGATTTGAAGAGTCTCTTATGAAAAGTGATATTTTGACGAAGGCGCGTTCGTTATCTGTATCTGAGCTCGTTGGCACAGCAGCCTCTATTCCCTCAATCAACGAAACAATCGTTCAGATATTACAACTATAACCGAATTGGATGACCCACGACAAAAGTCCTCCCCCGCGCCTACCCTCAGCACCTGGCGAGATCGAGAACATCATGCTCCTTCGCGTGTGGACAATTTATTGCGACCACCTCGTCCAATGCATTGGCCATCCGTATCACCATGACGGGCCCTGCCTGGCTCACTTCTGCGTCGATCCAAGCAGCTCCTGGCGAGCTGGACCAATATTAAGCTGTGCCAGTCAGATGCACCCAGCGTACATCGTCCGAGATTTGGACATACTAAACCGCAGTTCATCGCCGATATGTCGCAGTCATGCGACGGAATTGCTCCAAAATGATGACGCCACTTGCGTTATGTCAAGTTCGTAATGGTATACTCCACAATCAGATGCTTCAAGTGGAGCAAATTAGCGATATGCCTGTCCATTTTGGAGCAGGAGCTGCTAGATCGTCAATGGGAATGGGATGCTCCAGCGGGTGAATTAAATTGCTGAATGCTAAGCTGATGGCAGCGAGGGAGCATTATGAATAGCAGAAAATTTAACAAGGTCCGTTGCATGAGTGTCCCAACGAGTTTTCAGGTAGAGTGGTGACTGCTGCGCCCTCGAAAGCCACAATTTCACCTTCGTCAGTTGGTTGCCGAGACCGTAGTCGATATAGATGCGCGATGGTATTCTGGAGGCAACTAACTTAGGGGTCAACGTTCCAACATCAAAGTGCAATGTGACCACAATGTCACACTCGTGCCTTTTCGTTTCCCACCCGCATGTAAGTACCATTTCCCCGCCCAGTGTTGTCTGATGATTCAGAGTGGATGCTTCATTGACCCGCGACGCTTCTTCGTTCGCTGGGATAATTTGGAGACTACGAATGTTCTAGATACTTCTGACATTGGTCCTTTTGCATTATGTTCTTGACTGTAACTCAACTGTTTTCGAACAGAGAGTTTCATGGACCCTCGCCGAGCGCGTGACCCCCGCCTGGCGCGCGCTGATCCACGTCTACAAAGGATTCCATCGGGGTCACCTACCCCACCAGCGCCACCACAGCAACCTTGGCCCCCGAGTGATTCCCATGCAACCTCTCAGCAAGTGCAATACCAGACATCACCAAATGCCAGTTCCAATGCACCTGCGCCATCGGACACGGAAGCACCTCCAGTTTCTTCCATATACAAACCGCGGCCCCTTTTCTGCGTAGTTTGTGCTAGTAACCAGGTATTGATGGGTGATAAAACCATGAATGTTGTCTAACGCTATCTAGAATCGCTCCATGGAGGGGCATCACGTCCTGGAGTAAGTGATCATCGCTGCACACGAAAAGTGGGCAATCTACTGACCAAAGACCAGAAAAGCCGGTTATAGAGTTATCTCGTACGGAACAGGTTCCGCTGTTCGCCTTCCTGGCCCCTCAATAGACAAACCAAATATCTACTCGTTTGGGACGCCGTACAATACGATATACGAGGAACTCCATTCGAAAGACCCTCGCTTGTGAGTGGAGCTAGCCGTGCGTTTTCATATGTCGACTTATTAGCGCAAAGGTACACTGCAAATGGGCTGTTGCAGATGCTTGACCGTAATCGTAGGATCAAGTTGGCCCCGGAGCGTTGGCAAGATAGTAGAACGATTGCTGATGTGGTAATCACATGCGAGGAGCGTTGTTTTGACGCAGTATGCGATGGTGGGTCCATGCGGTACATGAGGTAGATTCATTAAAGTGATAGACGACGCAGATCTGCTCGGTCGGGGCGGCGAATTCAACAAGCCCGTACATATTATTAATATTGAAATCAAGGACAACCATGAGGAAGCGCTTATTGCTGGGAAGGCGATGCTGGACCTGGCTGCGGCGGTAAGGTAGACCAATCGACATGGATCGTCGGCTGATCGGGTTTAGATCGAAACGTCTCAGGATATCGATGAGGATATCGACCGGATCCTTCAGGTACAACAAGAACGACATCCACACAGTATTTTACACGGGATTGCGTATTACTAGATCACGCGAGAATTGCAAAAGAAAAACGAATGATGAGTTCGGAGGCTCGTGAGAAGAGAAGACGCAATAATTTATCATGAACAGAGAGCGCGCACTGATTGCGCACTGATATAAAAGGAGCGGGACGGGGTATCATTATCATATCTTGGTCTCAGCAGATATCTGGATCGTACGTAGCGCACCATGCCCTCCCTCCGTCTCGGTAACATCGCCCCCGACTTTCAAGCTGAGACTACGGTCGGCCCGATTAAATTTCACGATTGGATCGGTGACTCTTGGGTATGCCTTTGTCTTTGTTCACTTGGCTTGACATCGTTTGAACTGTGGTGCAGGCCATCCTGTTCTCTCATCCAGGAGACTTTACCCCTGTCTGCACCACTGAGCTTGGCGAGGTCGCACGTCGTCAGGCTGACTTTGCGAAGCGTAACGTCAAGGTGATTGGCATTTCCGCCAATGGCCTTGATGAACATCACAAGTGGGTGGAGGATATCAACGAATATGGGTCCAAGTTTGGGCCTACCAACGTGCAGTTCCCCATTGTAATGCGAGCCTGTTGTGCGCCTCTCTTGTACGCTCACGATCGCACAGATAGCGGACGGGGACAGAAAGATTTCTACGCTTTACGACATGCTTGACGAACAGGACGCTACGAACCGTGACAACAAGGGATTGCCTTTTACCGTGGGTGTAATGGCGTTCTTGGCAAGAAGGATGGCTTATCTCGCGATAATAGATCCGGACCGTCTTTGTCATCGACCCGAAGAAGGTCATCCGTCTGACCGTTTCGTACCCCGCTTCCACGGGCAGGAACTTTGACGAGATCATCCGGTCGGCTTTCCCCTTTCTTTATCGCAGCTGCGCGCTAACTCCATATACAGCGTGATTGACTGTGAGGATGTTGAGTTCCTCAGATGACCTGAATTTAAGCCATGCCTCTAGCTCTCCAGCTCGGCGATAAGTACAGGGTCACTACGCCCGTCAACTGGAAGAAGGGTGACGACGTGATCGTGCACCCGGGCGTGAAAGACGAAGAAGCCAAGAAGTTGTTCCCGGATGTGACTTTCCACAAGGTAAACTGATGCGGCCCTCCTCGGTTTGGACAGCCCGTTGATCGATTGCTTCACAGTCTTACCTGAGGACGACGCCTTTGCGCACCGAGTGAGGTGGAAAATATGTGCATATAGTCGAAGCCTGTCTGTCCTTGTAGTTCTAGTAGTAGCACCTGTAAAGTGAAATACTTGAAGGACTACTTGTTTTTCTCACATCCATCTTGATCTTGCGCAAACAATGCACAAACAAGGACGCGTGTACCCGACGCGCATACAGTCGACTCAACGGGAGCTGATCTGTTGCTTTTAATTCCTCTTCATCGATCCCCCCCGTTCCACTACCAATGGCCAATGCAGACGGCGGCGCTTACAGGTATGGTCCCCTCGCGTAAACCTCTCTTTAGATCTGACCTCGCCCGCTAGCTACTCCCTGACCGTCTTCTCGCCGAGCGGAAAGCTTGTGCAGATTGAACACGCTTTGGCCGCCGTTTCACAGGGCACCACAAGCCTTGGGATTAAAGGTATCAATCTCAGTAATATCCGCTCATCCGGTGTTCATTCTCCGCAGCGTCAAATGGCATCGTCATTGCCACGGAGAAGAAGTCATCGTCCATACTGATAGACGATTCAATGATCGAGAAGGTGGCAGTGGTCTGTCCCAACATTGGCATTGTGTATTCCGGCATGGGCCCCGATTTTCGCGTTCTCATCGCGCGTGCACGCAAAAGCGCTCAGTCCTACTGGAAGGT
>JBBPNU010001111.1:0-10821 GCA_038091055.1 Leccinum angustisporum
CATCATCTCTCCACTCGTTACGACCGTCTTGGAGACATGACGGACCTCAATGAGGCCATCATGCTCGGCAGACAAGCCCTCGACCGTTGCCCGTTAGCATCAGGAAAATTTTTAAGTGCAGATATGCCTAGCTAAATATGATCAACTATTTATCAGTCTGACATAACCAGATAAATGTATTTCTAGCACAATCATTTTCAAATCATGAATCTATGTCATAGATAATATTTTATAGCTCCTGGCAGACATTTTAACACTTGGTCAGAAATTATCAATTGCAAATCATGATTTTCCATCAAGCTTGCCCCATATAATCTGAATATTACTATGACATCAATGGATCAGATGTTATCCTTTGAATATCATCATTTTATTCTCAAGCTCATCTATTATGATTGGAATATCAGCATGATATCACCATATCAGATGTTATCCTGTGATATCACCTTGTTTCTCTCAAGCTCACATATTATCATTGGAATATCAGCATGATATCACCATATCAGATGTTATCCTGTGATATCACCTTGTTTCTCTCAAGCTCACATATTATCATTTGAATATCAGCATGATATCACCAGATCAGATATTATCCTCTAATTAACAGCCTGATTACCTGTGTTAAAGGTATACAAAATCTTGTAACTGATCAATCAAATGTTAATGGGTAGATAATTGATCATACCTCTTGGCAGACATTATGGATGACAGGTCATCACATGCCATCAAATGTCAGCCTGATATGTAGTGTAATTTACCAGATGATAGCTGATATTCCTGATACCTGTGATAAGGCAAACAGCAATCAGATAAATGTAGATGATCCAAAATTATCCCTGATAGTATATTCATCACAATCACTGTAAATTATCTGCCTGCAGTACTCAAGATACTAGAATAATTATTGGTCTTCTAGCTAGATAATCCTAGACA
Organism: Leccinum angustisporum; assembly: GCA_038091055.1. Classification (NCBI taxonomy): domain Eukaryota; kingdom Fungi; phylum Basidiomycota; class Agaricomycetes; order Boletales; family Boletaceae; genus Leccinum; species Leccinum angustisporum. The sequence continues at coordinate 934 of JBBPNU010001111.1, forward strand.
TGCTTTCTACTTGTTGATTAGACTCATATCTCTCTGCTAGTATGCTGATAATGCAGTAATTGAATCATGGCAAAATGATATGTATATATAATACCTTTATCTTCTTGTCAGGATAATGACACAGCATTGTCAGCAATATAGCAGCATGGTGTATGTTGATATGACCATCTGTCTGCTAGGAATGATAACATATAATTACCTATAACAGAACAGAATGCAGCCTGCTGGTATGAATGATGACATGGCATTGGAGTCAGCAATTAAACAAAATGCATCAGCAAATCAGAAAATAGGTGTCCCGGGCCACCGTGACATAGTATTTTTTTATTCACATTTGAATTATTCAAAATTGTTCTTATATTTGTAAACTATGTAGTATGCTAGTAGCAGCACGCACATGCGTCCATTGGGACGCGCACATAGATCGTCTTCATCTCCTTGCCATCAGGTCACAGTCACAGTCAGTGTCACGGTGTTGTCACTGACTCGGAGCTTCTCGTACGTTAGCGACTTGCTCTCGAACTCAACAGCGGTCAAGTATGGCGTCCTATCAGCCTGCTCTTGTACCAACCGATGGAGACAAGTCTCCTTTATGGCCCGAAGACAGTTCCTTGATCAATCGCTCGTGCTCCGGCTCAGTGATGACAGATATATCTTGAATCTTGCGGTCAGCGTTCTTTCCGAGCATCTCCACCAGAGATATGTATGCGTCCAAGAACTGCCGCGCCGCCACTTCCGTGTAGAGGTGGCTGTCGAACCGAAGAATAGCTTGCCCGTTGTTCGGGTGAACGGTGAACAGAAATTTGTACTGTTCTTCCCCATTCGGGAGAGGGAGAACGGACTTCGCTGTGATATGAGTGCCAGTGGAACCAAGATGAGAGATGGTTTCCATGTTCATTCCTCCGGGAGCGAAAAGGTGCTTGAAGTATCCACGACTGCCGGACGAAGACTTGCCGAGCCCGACCAGATCCTCGTACGTCACTTCAATGTGTGTCAGACACTCGATCAAAGACGCCTTGAACTCCTTCAGGTATTCAGTGAACGTCTGCGTCTCGTCGACCAGAGTCTTGATGGGGAGCATGTTGGCGAAGAATCCGACGACGTTGCTCAACATCGGCCAGTTGCGCTGGTCCCAATCACAAACGGCGATTGGCCAGAGTACTTGTGAAGCAGCACATTGTAAGCAGCGAAGAATGCCGCGAATGGTTTCAGATATTGCTCGAGCGCACCAACACCGATCTTGGCCTCGATCTGCGTGACTGGGGTGAGCACGTGATCAGACGGCGTCGCGAGTGTCAGGTGAAGAGGTTGCGTATCCTCCAGCTTATCCAGCCAAAACTGTAGATCCTGGTCGCGAAGTTCAGCTCTGCACTCTGATGTCTTCAGCAGCCAGTCGCTGAAGTCTGAGTAATGGATAGCGATCTCGGGTAAGCTTGCGGGGCCATCCAAGTACAGTGCAAACATTTCGTAGAAGAATATTCCAAGCGAAGCCTCGTCGATGATCATGATGATGTGGTGGACGATGATATTGAACGCCCACATATTGTTGCCGAGGTCGAACATGGTGGCGATCAGCAAGGGAAGACGATCCAAGCTAAAGTTTGGCTCGTTGTTGTGCGATGCTCATCTCGTAGGCCTTGGTAGCTGAGTCGGGCTCTCCAGAAAGATCTACAAACGTCGCCGTGAAGTCAATGTCCGGGTAAATGGTCTGCTCAAGCTTCCCGAGGTCCTCGTTCCACGTAAACGCGGTACGGAGGGCACCGTGGCGGTGAACGACTTCTCTGATTGCCTCCGTCATACGGTCCATATCCAGAGGTGTCTCCGAGCTGATGGTGACAAAGTAGCCTTCATGGGTATCCCACTGAGTAGCTCCGTATCGAGACATGTTGGTGTCGATCTTGCTAACAGCACGCTTGCGAGCGTTGTCGTGTTCCCGCTACGAATGATTAGTTTAGATTGTGCACGAAAACGATATCGAGACAACGAAACACTCATACCTGAGCTAGCCAAATGCGATATTGATGCGGGGATGCGTCAGCCGTGTAAGGCTGGTCGTACGCGAGGCGATCGTTGAGAATAGGAACTAATGGGTGTCCATACTTCGCCGACCCGTTGTCATCCACTAGACCTTCGCTCCCTCCAGTGCTCGCACCAGCCTTGGCAAGCATATCGTTCAGGGTGCCAATTGTCATCGAACCGAGCAGCTCGATTTGGCTGGCCTGGATGCCCAGACGCGCGACTTGAGCTGGTTACTATACTGTGTCGCTATACCAGACATTGCCATCAGCGACGTTGCACGAGAGAAATCTAATAAACTGTGACTCACCTCCAAGAGAGTCTAGACCAAAGCTGGTGATCAATAAGTTTTCGCTGATCTGCTCGACGTCCATGCTCAGCAATCCAGCGAGCAACGAAGCAGGAGACTCGGAACCACTGCCCTCCTCGTTTCCACCGTCGGTAGAGAGATACCACTTGGGCAACAAATGTCCGTACAGCAAGGGTTCACATGCTGGGAAGGCATCAGGAACATCATTGATGGCGAGCATGGGAACGAAGCAATGAAATTGCAAACTTGCGCAGTCGTCATTCTAGTCTTGATGAGCTGTGCCGTGTTGGCTTTACCCTTCGAGGCAAGCACGAGACGCTTGAAGATACCAGAATTAATGATGGGGGGAAAGGACATCCAGATGGTGTCCGGAATTACGTCCGCGGTACGATCCAAATACCTATTCCACGTCGTTAGCATATAAAAATTGATTTAATCACAAACGGAAATGTTACACTCACAATTGCGAAGCGCAGTACGCAGCCTGACCAACATTCCCGAAGACGGACCCAATGGTAGAGAACAGGAGTATAAAATCAATCGTCGCAGGATCTATGCAACTCAGCAGCGTGTTCAACACAGCAACTTTGGACTGGTAGACTTCGTCAAACGAGTCCTGCGCAAGTCACGACACACGATCATCAGTGTGAGACCGACGGCGTGAGTTGCGTAGTTGAACTCACCTCCGACGACAAGGGCCCGTCCGACGCCAAACTGACAATGAGACTACAAGATGATACGCGCTTCATCGATCATCCCTTCAGTGCCATGCACGATCGCACCAACGACGCCGTCTGGCCTCACCACCACCACCCTCATGACCCCTTCCTCCGCCAAGTACGCACGGTAAGCGTGTCCCTCACTGTCTACAACAACTGCGGTAGTGGCAGTAATGTCGACAATACCGGTAGCTTCGCTCCCCCGGGGAAGAACGACCAGTGGTCGAACCGCTGCATCGGCAGTGTACTTCCGCAGCGCCGCCAACACGTCCCTTGTCATCGACGCGTCCGCAGTGAACATCAACACCGTGTGGTAGCTCGTGCCGAATACGTCGAACAGCCTCGTCTCCCTCTTATCCTCGCCCTGGCCCACTGTGCTAGTGTGCACCAACCCCGGGGCGTCCGGTGCTCTATCGCCCGCGACCAACACCCCCTCCTCCAACACCCCATACCCGCACACTGGCTCCTCCCCCTCCGCGCGCACCGTATGCTCATCCAGCACGACCGGACTCGCCCGACAATTTACCCCAAGCTTGTTTAGCCGCTGGTCGCGCCGCATCCAGCTCTCCGTCGTCGGCGCCTTAGTCACCTGCTCGAGGATCTGCATCGTTAGGTTCAGCGTCTCCGCAACGACTGGCACCCGTTCGGCGGTGTACGAGTCTAGCAGCGTAGCGGGGGAAAGGCCTTTGTACAGCAGGGGAAGTTTCTAGGAGAGGTTGACCTGTCGGGGAGAGGACGAGCGAGGGATGTTTCAGCATATGCAGATCAGATACATCAGTGTTGGGGTGGACGTACAGCATCTTGAACAGAGACGTTTAGACCCTGTCCTCCCGTTGGGCTGTGGACACTGAGAAAGCAGGTTAAACGAAGCACACAAGTAGATATTCTTGCACGTACTGGGCCGCGTCTGCAGTGTGCGCAAGTCACGATACACGTTCATTATATACACGGTCAGTGTGAGACAGACAGAGTGAGTCGCAGTTAGGCTCACCTCCGGCGACAAAGACCCGCCCGATACCGAACTGATTCGCCATCCTGATATTGGGCCTGTGTTATGCGCATACATAGAAGTGTGAACGAACCATTCGAACAGGTCCAATTGGCATCGAGAGACCGTTGGGGGAGAGGGAAAGGGGAAAAGGCTTACCGGAACTCTGAGAGAAAGATCACCTTGTGAACCTTGATCTCGCGCCCGATCAGTTTGGACATGCATTCAAACAAGAGCTTCGGGTCCGCGATCAGCTGCTTTGGGTCGTAGTCCCTGAAGACCAGAACAATTTGGAAACCATCGTGGGCAATGTCGTCCGTGGGGCGGAAGTTGAGTCTGCGGACGTATGAGATATCAGGTAAGAAAAGGAAGCAGAAGAACACACATATCGGTGGATCGGTCTCCGAAAAAAAGCGCCAGTGCTGAAGTGGGTATGAATGATCAATGTAAGCATCCCGCGGAACAAATTTGAAAGCGAGAAAGTAGTGCTCAAGCGCTCACCTTGCGATCGATCCCTTCAACCTCTTTACGGATATCTCCGACGACGGCACCCATGTTCTCCTTGGTCTCGCCGAAAAACGTCAGCCCCAGTTGTTTCCGGGTGACTCCTAAAAAAAGGCATGATCACCCCAGAGAGTCAGTTCGAAGCGGAGCCACATACCTTTAGCACCGTCCGCGCCGATGATATACGAGGCCTCGAACGTCTCAGCGATCTCTCCACCGTCTTTCCTCTTGACCAGCTTTGCGAGCACGCGCTCACCGTCGTCTTCGAACGATACCAGTTCCGTTCCCAACTCAATGGAACAACTGTGTTTTTCGAGGTGAGAACGCAAGATGCCTTCTACCACAGGCTGACCAAGCAGTTTCGCGTTGTTCTTTTGTCCATTTCAGAAATCGCGCTCACGGGAAAGGCGGGAAACGTCAGCTCACATAAGGGATCGAGGGTGTCGGGTCGTTGTGTTCCATCATCCTAAAAGTCTTGGTGACCTCGAACGTGCCGGGTTTGTATTCTCGCAAAGGCAGCACAGGCGAAGCTCTCTGGTGAATTTCTGGAACGTGGAGAAAATGGAATGCTTCAAATGTGCGGGCGAGCGTGTGGTAGTCGCTACACGCTGTCCTCGATTCAGCGAGGGAACGGGAACATGAGGCAACTCGCGGGTGGGTGTGGAGGGCGAGGACGAGGACGAGGACGAGGACAGGGCACGAGGGCAACACGCTGACGGGAAAGGTGACGCGAACGACGGCGTTGGCGCGTCGTTGTGATCGTCATTCGTCTCGTCGTCGTCTCGTTGTGATGGCACGCCGTCACTCGTGCAGAGGGAGATAGTGAGGGCGCATATAAGTTTCAAGTTGCCAATCGACGTGTTACAGTTAATGTGATATTTACTACCTAGGTCGTGAACGCGTGAACAATTACGTATTGGCCATCGACGAAAATGCAATTTCTGCGATGTCCCTCATCTGCCCTGCCAATGGAAACTGAAGTGCCCAGTGAACGCGATTCGGATCCGCATCGCCCCCAGGGCAAAAACGGTCTGGGTTGGAAGTAGGGTTAGAGTAAGAAAGAAAAGTGCCGGTGAACGAGATTAGAGACGTACGGGTACCAGTTCCGTTTGATGATCTTGCAAGAATGATGCGAGCTTGGCGGTACAGTCAACTCTGACATAACCCATACATGGTATAACCCATACTCTGTAATAACCCATACATTTTCTGATATCCCGAGTTGGTTTGCGGTAATTTTGACCCCATAACCCACATCTCTCCTATACCCAATAACCCATAACAGCCGAACAAGCCCGAACCCCCACGGCCACAAGTCGAAAGGGTCAAGATGAAAAACATAAGTTCGTGCGCGCATTAGCGATTCGTCCTCTTTAGGCACATGTATAGCAGCGAGATAAGACGTACCTGCCACGATACGCTCGGTGGCGGCGGTTTCGCTGTCTCGTTTCCACCAGATGGTGAGTTGGAGGTAGCGCGTTCGGACACGACGTAGTGGCCCTTACTATGTCGTGGCGCGTACGACGAGTCAGCGCAAAGAGAAAAACACGCCCAAAAAACGCGGACGGATGACTTAGGGTGCGGGTGACGTTGCCGGTAATTCTTGTCTGGCACAGGAGGCCATGCGCTAGCCATAAAAGCATGTTCACGTCAGCGTCCATGTTAACGTACACACATATTTTTGGGAGGACCAGGGATGAAATCAATGAGACAGGGGAGCACAGTCAGATGGAGGGACTTACGCCGCGAGATGACTTGACCGAATGACCGCGTATCCCCACTCGGTGATTGTGACGTACGACGATGATGGAGACCGATGGCCCCCGTCGCTGTTGTCATTGTTGCCGCTATTGTTGCTCCCATTCTTCTCAAAGCACAATCGAGAGCCAAGAACGTCTTGTCGCGCGTCGCCCACAGCTGTCGGGTGGTTGCTGGGTCGCCGCCCCGGACACGCGCCTTGAATACAGCAAGCGCGACTGTGGGCAGCGTTGCGCGGAGTTTTTTGTACGTCGACCAGTCGTTGACGTGCCTCATACGGCGCTGGGAGGTCTCGAGCGGCTTGACGAGCAACATGTTCTCTACCTTGGGCAGCGTCTCTCCAAACCTACAGGAAAGAGAGAGGAGAACATCAATCAATGGTGACGCTGACGGCAGGACGAGCGAGACCGCGTACCTTGTCTTGATCATCTTGACAAAGGCAGTGATGGAACTCATGCGTGCCAACCTAGGAAGGTCAAAACAAGACATTAGCAGAACGTCAGTATCAATGTGAGAGGGATGTACCATGAAACGGCGTGCAGTTGAAAGTAGCCCATGTAGGCCGAGTACACCTGGGAGGTCGAGACGGTCAGTACCAAGCATCCACCATCTAAGGCCGTCGGAATGAGTACACAGACTGGAGGTCGTACTCTCAACCTTGAGGGTCGACCAAGTAAAAGTCGGACATGAGATCAAAAGGTAAGACGCCTGAGACGGTGGTCTAATCAAGCGGTCAGAGAGGTGCAGTACCGGATGGTAGGTGCAGCGAGAGAAAGACGCCTCTCTAAGACTCAGTGGATTGCGTCGCGACAAAAAGGAATGGCGAAAACCTGTGGCAGGGATTCATAATTTAATGTTTGTTCCAACGGGTGTCCGTCTATCGTAATGCATAGGTTAAAATGCAATATGTATATTACTGCTTGGAGATACGAACGTGTGGTCCCCGGTCTCGTACGCGTCGGATTTCATGAAGGGCCGGCACATGAGTGGCATGAGGAGATTATAGTCTCGTAGAACCGCCTCTCGCGCGACTGGACCAAAAAGGAAAGTCATCCTAAAAACGGAAGGGAAGGAGCGCCGAGTGCCCTTTAAGGTTACCTCTTGGAACGAGACTAGGGAGATTAGACAGTTTTCGACCTCATAACCCATACGTTTTTGTGCTATGATGCCATATTAGGAGCACTGACGAACCATCAAATTGATGGAACGTGAAAACAGAAAGCAAAGCTGGTTTCCGGTACGGCGTGGCGGTCCTCTTATTATTGACGACGCTGAGAACTGCGCACTACGTATACCCATCACTACAAATCCTTGGGCCCACCCTGGGCCGTCGTCTTGAACTTTCACCGGGCATAGCACCAGGAACGCGGCGCGCCGTTCCCCAAACGGAGCTTCCTACTGTTCTGCGGGTTTTCTGACTCACACCCGAGCTTTCTGTGTATGGATATTGCTGCCTGATAGAGCCAACAGGGAACAGTTAAAAGGTGAGTTGCTCGTATTAACTCACATCACACAATGGTCGTCGCATCAGTTGTATATGTCGTCCTCCACGGAGTTCTTCACTATCGTCTCACTCATCCACTGTAGCCTGCAAGAGTTCAGATTCTCGTGATCGGAAGTGGTCCCTCTGGTAGCTACGCGGCTACTGCTCCCGCACGAGATGGGTTCGAGGGAGTGTTGCTCCAGGCTTCCAAGTTCCCAAGGTCGGTACCGAAAATTCGTTGCCGTCTGTTCGGTTCAGGTTCACCGATATAGAGGAAGACGTGAAGAACTACGAATTCTGCATTCAGGCATGCGGCGACGCAGTGCCGTGTCTACTGTGATCCTTCGAAAGCATTGCTGAACCAACATTCAGCAGTCTGGCGCTGCAGTCAAACTCAACCAACATAAATGAGAAGGATGTAAGAGAGTTCAGTTTCTCCCATCCTAACAGCCAGATTCATCCTTAAACGGATTCACAGACACTGATTTCATTTCATTGGACGGGGCTTGGAATGTCGTAAGCATGGGGATGATCAGAATAATACTATCTTGACACCACAGATCCCCAAGGAGTTCGATGACCTGCTTCTCAAGCACACAACCAAGAACGGTGCTTCGGTAGTCGAAGAGACCAGAGTTACAGAGCTGCGCTTCGATGGCGAGCACCCTGTTTCTGCCACCTGGGTATCGAGTAGCGGCGTCGAGGGTCAGATTTCGTTTGAGTATTTGGTGGATGCCTTTGGAAGGAACGACATGATATCAGATTTCTCAAAAACAAGTGCGACAAAAGAGTCTCAACAGCGTCGCGTGCTAGGGGTGCTCTACATGCCAGGGACCAATCGGGACAACGCCGTCTGGATCGAGTCCTAATGAGTCAGTTTCAATCTATAAATTCTGAGGCTGACTCTTATCCACAACGGTTTGCAGATGAGTCTGCGTGGTCGTGGATCATTCCTTTTCACGATGGCTCGACTCGGTCGGAATCGTCGTGGTTCACGACATCAGCAACCGCAAGAAGAAGAAGCTCCTAAATCCTGCAGGGATGCCGAGCCTGCAAGCGTATTACTTGCAAGAATTTCAGAAATCACCTGGTCCAGTCAAGTTCTTGGAAACGCGACTCCCAGAAACTCAGGGAAGCCCAAATCAGTCAAGAGTGCAAGTGACTACAGTTACTCTGCGACATCGTAGGCAGGGGAACACTTCGTATCGCAGGAGATGCTGGCGGTAAACCATTGGATCTCCGAATAGAGTAAAAATGTAACCTTACGCATCCAAACAACCTTCATCGATCCCTTCTTCTCCTCCGGCGTCCACCTTGTGCCCACAGGCGGTCTGTCCGCTGTGGTGTCAATTTCGGCTTCTATCCGCAGATTGTCCATAGAACGGGAGGCCCAGGACTGGCACAGCTCTAAAGAGGGCACACACATGTTTGCACACAAATTTTTGCACGTGGTTCTTGCACAAGGTTCTTGCTCGCTGTGCTCGGAACATATCAGCAGATCCGCAACCAATCGATTGATGTAATGAGCGACGTCTACAAGGACAACTTTACTCGCGCTTTCGACTTGATCCGACCTGGTATGTGCCAATGAGGGCTGACGTCAGCTTAGAAGTTGCATCCGATCTGCATTTGCATCTTAGATGATATTCCTGGACCCGTCAGGGTACTTCTAATATATATATCTAATATATTATGCTGGAGTTGCCGCCGGCTGTACCTACTACGCACAGCCGCCTCGCACCGCTATCGATCGCGATCGGCGCGGCGGGCGCGGCGTGCGTCATGCGATGCGAGGCTCAGCGCCAGCGCTCAGCTCTGCTTGAATTGCGATCGGCCTGCGCAGTGGCTTGCGGCGGGTTCGCGAGGCTTCCTCATGGGAGGGCCGCAAATGCGGGCATATGGCAGTCAGTGCATCATCACCTCAGCAGAGATAGTACGAGGTCGCTCACCAAGTGTCACGGTGCTGTCCGACGGCGGAAAGAAAATGTAAAGGCCCCAGAGTCCGAGTTGTCGCATCAAGTTGTTCAAGTTGCATTGTACTGCTAAGTCGCAACACTTCATAATCTTGCAAAAGTTAAAAACCGCGACGTGTTGAGCAGAACCGGGATCG
>JBBPNU010001112.1:0-10820 GCA_038091055.1 Leccinum angustisporum
TCTCTCCCAATGAGACCTTTGCATGTGCGGATGAGATTCTCGCAGATGCTGCCGACCACTCTACGGAGGTCGAAGTTGCGCACTAGTACACCGTGATTCACAGAGCCTTGCCACACTCAGCAAATCAAACCCCCATTGTACAGCACCACATATAATTGTTCAGGTATGTACATAGTATCACAGCCTTACAGTCAGGTCATGATATGTACACATACATATAGAGTCTGTATAGATCTGTGGCACTCTGTACAGAACAGAGTTCCACAGATCTGCACATTTGTCTATCTGTATACTTCAATGGAAATTAAAAACTAAAATTCAAAACTGAAATATAGGTTATTAAATAGTGTCAGTCCATTTCTTAGATTATATAAAGCTTCCACAAAAGGTCTGGTAAGATTTGGTGACCGGGAAAATTTGTTACAAAGAAAAAAAAAGTGATGAGAGGGTAGACTTTGTGATGAGTTCAAATAAATTCTGGAGGCTTTTGGGACCATTTCCAATCAATTTCCCGAGCTTGAAAATCCACATGTATATTCTCTTTAACTCCTCAAAGTCATTTGTTGAATTGATATACTAGAGGTGGGGGATGGGGGTGAGAACATTGGTCACCACTATGAGATAAATATCCAGTGCTTAGCAAATGGTTGGAATATGTTTGGTAGATGTCTATTTGTATGGGACAGTCAATTTTCCAAAAGAGAGGGTAGAAGGGGATCAAAGGGCTATCACTATGAAATAAATAGCCAGTGCCTAGCAAACAGTTGGAATATGTTTGGTATATGTCTATTGGTATGGGACAGATTAAAGGTATCCTGTATGTTACTCTGAATTGATATTGCTTGAGGAGGAGGTTGTAGGGGACTAAAGAGCAACCACTATGAAATAAATAGCTAGTGCTTAGTACCTGTCATTTTGCCTTAGTAAAGACTTAAAAGACAGTTAGTCACTGATCTGTGATGAGCAGGGTACTCTGCTTATTTGCATCTCCAGAAACCAAGGTCCACATGAGCTTGAGGGCCTTTTTGATATGGCAGAGATGCACATTGGACAAAAACTGTCAATAAGAAGTATAAACAGAGGAAAAAAACAGAGGAAAAAAATAATAAACCTCCTCTAAGAGCAACTCTTGATTGACAACTATTAGGGAATATATGGAGGCGTCCTTGTGGTCTCTGCTATAGACAGCTTTGAAATTGGTTTATATGGCAGACTGACTAACTCCACAGCTGAACTTGCAGCATTTATATGACCCGGTAATATTCTAAATATATCAATTCAGTTCCAGTCTGGACAAATACTGTATCACACCCTCTTGCCGGTAGATCTAGCCAAGTCACCTCAGGGACAAGTTCCGATCTAGCACATAATCTATCCAATGGCATATCATGATCTGGGAGGATATACTACATGCTTTTTGTATTCCTGCATCAGGCACTTTTCTCCTAAGCTTGTTGGATAACATGTCATCAGCTGATCAGCAGAGATTTTTTTTAATGGGTATTAAACAAGCTAAGTAGTCAACATATGAGAAGAAATGTGGTATTAGCCTGTATTATGAGAGAGGAAATGTGAGATTGGGGAGAAGTGACATACCCAGCCAGGAGCCTTCGGAACCACTGGCATTCTCTAGAGGTGCATGCACCATGGGTCAAATGGGGGAAGTAAACCAGGGGAAGCCGTATCAACACACCCAAACCCTAGTAATGTCCTCAGGAGGGGCACAGCATAACAAACATTGGGGAGCACAGGCATGTTGAGCACTAGCAGGCCAGAGTCAGCCCCTCTGGTGTGCCCTGTGAAACCTGTGGGTGGGCATGTTGAGCACCAGCAGGCCAGGGTTGGCCCCTCTGATGCTCCATGCATCCTGTGAGAGTTGTAGGGGAAGGTGGGTGTGTTGAAAACCAGCAGGCCAGGGTTGGCCCCTCTGGTGTACCATTGCCAGAAAACAAATCTGCTGCAAACATATGTACACAACCTGTGACTAAGTGTCAACCAGAGTGGTAAACATCTGGAATAGTGGCACCTGCATATGAGAAAAAAAAGGTGCATCATGATATTGATGTTGGCCACATCACCTACTCCCTGCCATTGCAGTCGGTACCAGCACCAAATGCTATACAGAAGATTGGGCCCTTATCGAAGTTGACTGCAACAAGATCAAATGGAAGAAATTTAGGGGGAACATTATTGGCCTAGGTTAATTGATCTACACTTTCTGATATGTCTGGAGATACACCTAGGCAGATTGCTGATATTTCGACTCAGAGAGCACCACCACAAGGTAAATCAATTCTATATCATTGAATGTAAAGCTAATTTGCATATTAAGACAACAATGTCAGAGATCTGATCAGACAAGATATTGTTCACCATCACCTTCATGCAGGAAAAGCTACCATTAAAAGTTTCTCCTCCGAGTCTCTTTAAGCTCTTACTTTTGACTGGTCATGTTCTAGGCAATGAAATGAGATACTTAGATTTTAACAAGTCAGATATGTCTTGTGAACAGGCAACACATGTCACAGGGACTTGCAGATGATCACAAATGACATTGACATGTGCATGGATGACCCATTGGATAAGGAACAGGAGCCCGAACATGTAGTGGGTCACGACGTGGAGCAAGAGACCATCCGCCAAGGTTTACTAAGGAATCAAGGTTAGTGACCATTAATTTCTAAACAACGACTTGAAGTGCATATGGTGGTATGTTTTAATACAGCCTACAAACACCTGATGAATGATAAGAACTGTTGCACATACTCATAGTGAGTGTAGCAACCCATAGTAATTAACAATAAATGCTACCAGAGACTCAGTAGCATTCAATAGCGACAGAAGTAAACCATATCATTGACAATATATGCTACCATAGAACATAGTAGCACTGCATAGCATGGAGCTACCACTGTACCATCTACTACAAATGTACTATACCTTCAAGTTCATCTGAGTCATCCTCAACATCCACTCCAACATACCAGATCTACTCTATACTTTCCTCCAACATCTCATCCTCAATATCTCACTCCAACAATGAACATACTACCAGACCTAGTACTCCATACTTCCCTCTAACATCTCATCCTCACTATTCTGCTCTGACTGGATATCATCCTGCAAGGCTTCAACTACCAACCACTCTGCTCTTCTTTCTCTTCAATCTCCACAAGCTCTGGTGTAGTACTAGTAGTTATGTGCACTGGATACAGTGCTGTATGTTCAAGTTGCATGCTTATATGGCATCATTTAGTTGTGTTTTTCCAGGTGTAATTTTAGGATTTTTAGGAAAAGGTCACTTTAGAAAATTAAAAGTGAGTTGTGTGAGACTGAATCTATAGAACACCAATATCTAGTTTGTCTTCTTCATTTTATTGGTCTCCATTTTTCCTGAGTCCCATAGGATATAATACAAATGGGCTGAAAAAATAACAATGCGGTCGAGAGTGTCGTATGTTGCAGTGTCTTCTGTGCTATTTGGATCTGGTTCAAGGGAAAACCCATCACTATTTACCCTCAGTGCTTGCTGGCCATCTTTCTTCAAGTGGTATTTTGCCAGCCTTCCCAGAATATATGGTTATGCTAAAGTGAATTTCTTATGGTATTCCTTTCCCTTTACTGATATTGATTATTTACGAGGAAATGAATACCTTTCAGGTTCATCTAGGGGCATGGAAGTAAATCATATGTAGCTCAGGCAACGAGAAACGCATATAGTCACCTCATGAAGATTGGATAACCAAACACAAGTAATCGCTGCTGCAAAGATGGTCTTGTTCATCCACTAGTTATGAGACTCTCAAACCAGTAAGCACCAACTTGAAGGAGACCCTGCTTCATCATCCCATCTGAAGATCATTGTGCTCCATCATTGCCTGTGTTCAACTGGCACAGTTCTCCAGCATAGCTGATACCTGGGACATGGATGGATGAATAACCCTCACTTTGGTACCTATCCACCCCCAATTCCAAATCAGCAAATTCACTAAGTACTTTTTAGCATTCTTTTCACACACTTTTCACTGCTTTCCTACTTTTCATATAACCATGCTTCTATGCTGCTTTCTATCATTTTGTGGCTTTTTACTGTACTTTTTTTTTGACACTAAAGAACAATTCCTAGTATGATATCTTTTAGAGTCAAGGAGTTCAAGTTGGCCCATGCTAGCTATTCTTGATGTTGTTCCAATTAATTAACATGCATCTTTTTCTTCAAGTTTATACTATCTTTTGTAGTGTTCAAATAACTCAGAAAGTAACCAAATTCCAATTAACGGCAGTTCATACTACTATTTGAATTGAGGAAATGAAAATTGGGTACATAAGCTGGTTGATACATTTAGCAAAAAAAGAAAAGTCTGCCAGTAGCAAACTGGCTAGTACCTATTATGATTACATAGTACTATATAGCAATCATTACAGTAGCAGGAAGCTCTTGTTCTAAAATCAAATCAATCAATCACTTTATACAATAAAAGAAATTCAACTCAACATACTTTTCAAAATTGACACCAACATTGTATTCTCCCCAGAAAAAACTACCACCATGGATATCTTTGTGATTCAATCCAGAGTCATCCAAAGAAAAAGGACCTCTTCGACTCTTAGCTGTTGATGACCACCACATTCCATAAGCAATAGATATCCTGTCATTGTCCTTGTGCAGAAAATTTGAGGAATCATCATGTGTTAAGGTCAAGCAATTAGAAAAGGGTGTTTGAGAGGAGGAACCATCCAAAACCAGAGTATCAAAAGATGGAACAGATTTTCTGTGAATTATTTTAAATTTTTTGCTTAATTTATAGAATAAAAACATAACTTACTTTTCTGACTCTTTTACTAGTTCTAAGCCTGCACAAGGTAACAGAGTGAGAAGCCGGTGGCAATACTCTTGTGCTATAGCTGGAAGCTTGGCTGCACATTCTTTGTATCTTCAAACCATAATAATTAGAATATTTATATGTAAATTTGTTCCACTTACTTGTCCTCTTTTCCCTTTTTAACAGCATAATAGGCAATATCCACATCAGTGCCCATTGGCTCATGCCATCCAATCCCATGCATTAGACCATGAGGTTTCCAAGAGTTTGGCTGCAATACGTGGACCACGATTACCATGCAACTGTGTAGATGGCTTCATGGACTAATACCATATAAATCGATATAATGAAACAATGAGAATACCAACTTACAAAATTTGAAGTGACATCTCCTACACATGATGACCAGTCCATTACTGTTTGGAGATTATCTCCAACTCTATCTTTCTCCTGTGAATCCATTTTATTCCATGGTCTTTTAATGTTATAATCTAAATTTAAATTCAAAGTTTCATTACAAGTGACTTACTGGATTCTGACTGCAAACACCACACAATTGTTTTCATCAACACCAAAATGAATACCAGCTGTATGGATCCACTTGGTATCAAGTGCCTTAAAGCCTCGATCATCTTGTTTGATGGGCTCTCCAGTCTTTTGCTCAATGTTCTTCACTTTGCCCAAGATGTCAGCAGACTGGGAAACACGGTAAAAGATGACACTTAGGCCTGAGTTGCCAAAAATAGAACTCAAGATCTTTCATGGGTTTTGTTAATTTCAAATATTCATACTCAAACAAATAACAACATACCTGTTGGATGCCTTTTTTTGCACCTTTTAGAGCTAAATCACCCAACTTCCTATTTCTTCTCCTCCATCTCATTTTTCTCTTCTGATTTTTTAAAATCTTTCAATTTCATTTCACAAACAACAGCATTGCTTACTTGATTTGTGCTTATTTTTTCCTCTTCCTCTTCCTCCTCCTCCTCCTCCTCCTCTACATTCTCAGAGTCCTGTCCACTGGCCTCAGAAAAATCAGCAGGATCATTGTCCAAATAGTCTAGAAAATTCATGGTAGATGATGTTACTAGATAGATAGAATTTGCTTTCTTCCTGGTGATTCCAATGGTTTCAAAAATAATTTTGGCCTCATTGTCCTTGAAGGACCTTTAGATCAGCTCTGATACACACTGATCTACCAACATACCATAGGCTGCAAGATGAATTGCAGATTAGTGAGGTTGAAATCTTGACTGATTGGCTGTGATTAATGAAATTAGCTGTAGTTTGATCAAATTTAAGGAATAGTATACCTGTTAGGACATTGAGAGGAGAGGATGGGAAGACTATGGTACTACAGAGTGGTTGTGGTTGTTGATGAAGAGGGAAAAGCTTACATAATGTGGAAAGCATGCTTTTATTGTGAATCAAACTCTGAGTCACATGAGTTGTGACCGATGCGGCGTTGGCCTATTTTCGTTGCAACCCCAACCTTGAGAGTCTGCTCGACTACTACTTCATTTGCATTTTTTTCACCTGATAGTAACAAATGTCACATATTTAATTTCCAGGCCTGCCAGTGGGCTGCCTGACAGGCGCTTGTAAGTTGTAAGGTTCCAAGATGCTGCTGGCTCCAACATGACCTGAAATCATTCCAAGACAGTAGGAAGCCAGTTAGAAGAGAGAAACAGTTTGAAGAGAGAGAAACAGTTTGAAGAATAGTATGGTATCAGCATTCCAAAATAGTTGAGGTCCAGCCTACCCCACCAACGGCCTGCAGCCTCCATTATCTATCTCAACTTGGACCTCCGAGTCTCCCCTTTATCCAACCCCTTTGTCTTATCTCCCAACATCTTTGTCTTATCTCCCAACTACTCTTTTCAACCGCGATAATCCCCTCTCAGCCGCCATCTAAATCAAGAGAGAGCTGATGCAGGGCTATAAGGCTGCTAGTGCCGCGCCTCCAAGATTGGGTCTGACAGCCTATCCGGCCCAGGTGGTCCAGTAAAATTTGCTATGTTGCATTACATAATTATTTAAAATAGGTCTGAATAACTTCAGAATAAGGTTCTAATAAGTCTCAATGTGACAGGATTGAAAGGCTAGTTCAAAGGGTGCTGAGGGAGGGACAGATGAAGTGAGGGACATACATGTGTGGCATGATGTGCATGCCAACCACCCACTGGCACACTGGCATCACATCATCATGTCATTCAAGTCACACCACACCAGGCTTGTCATTGTCTGTGTCAGTTTGATGTACTACTACTAGTCCACTGGTGGTATAGATGAGCTCTGGTGGAGGGTGAGTGAGGGACAGAGAAAGAGAGAGACATAATATGCATGCCACCCACACTTGTTGCATCAACATCTTCAATGTAGTATTGTCACATCATCAGTTGCCAGTGGTCTTGCACTGGCACCCTTCAACTTGAAGTTTGTCATCATCACATTAACATCTTTCAATTTGTTGTAGTTTTGGTACAGGTGGAAATACAAAGTGAGTTCTTTATTTGAGTTGTTCATCATATTCACTCTAGTCATATTTTCTGCTCTCAGTCATGATTCTCACTTGCATCTCACTCAAGCTACCAGTGGGATGATGGAACTAGCATATGAGAATACTCAGCAATCTAGGTAATTTTTTCTTATTTGAATTATTATTGTTTGACTTTGTAGTTCTGGTGGTGGAAACTTGGAGTAAGACTTTTCCCTGTTTGAGTTGTTATTGTTCAAATTCACTCTTGTCATGTTTTCTGCACTCAGCCATGGTCCTCAATAGAATGCTTCTCAAGCTACCAGTGCATTGGCAGGGTGGAATATTCAGAAGTCTACTAGGTAACTCTTTTGTATTTAAACTATTGTTGTTTGACTCACTTGTATTGTTGTAGTTATGGTACTGCCAGTGGTGGAAATTCAGAGTAGGTTCTGTGTTTTAAGTGCTACTGTTATATATAACTGTCAACTTGAATATATTATTCTGCTCTCAGCCATGGTTCTCACTGTGATGATGCTCAAGCTATCTTTAGGATGGGGCCACTGGAAAAAGGTGGAAACAACCAATCTAGGTAATTTTTTATTTTTTTGAACTATTGTTGTTTATATATACTGAATATTATTCTGCAAATAGAAGCCTGGGTGGTTTCACTCCCACCAATTTGGATAATTCAAAATATTTTTTTTGCCAAACATTCAATACTCATGTTGGGAATTCCTATCCCCAGTGGAACTATCAATTAGACCCAAGGTCATCAGCTGCCAGTAAGCCTTCTACTAGTAACACTGCCACCACCACTGGCACAGTGGCTGCCCCTCAAACCACAGGAACAACTTGCCTTTCAGTCCACTTGGGATCACAGCAAGAGCTTCAAGTTACACAGGCTACTGGAGAAATTCAAGCCACTACTGGCACCATGATGACTCAGAAAAAACTACATTTTTCTGCTTCTCGTGAGTGTTATTATACAGTACTTTATATTCATGTCAGAAGTTTAGGAATTACAACTTATTTTATCCATAGCTTTGCTTATAGATGCATTACAACATGCTGGGGCCTTAAATTGGTGCAATATCCTGCAAAGTGCATTTATTGCAGTGTGAAAGAACATTTGAAAATCCATGTCAATCAATGTTTCCAACAGTAGCTCCTCAATGGTTCAACTTCTTCTTGAGAGTATACTTGATTTTGTCAAGCATGCCTCTAATTATCAAGAAGATTGGACCCCAGAGAAAGGTAATGTAATGAATATCTGCTGACTTTGTACTAAAGCTAAAGTCATTCCTAGTTCCATGATACTAGTCATGCACATAATGCAGTACAAATTTTCGGCAAATGACCGACCAGTCAATGTGCCAAAATGCCACAAATGACCGGCCAGCCAACATGGGCCGATGGACTGAAAATCTCGGCAAACGACTGGTCGGCCAATGCAACTGGAGCTCGGCATGTTATAGACTGGCCAATTTGTCTGTAGATGCCTGCAGTGGTTAGTTGACCGATCAGCCAACAATTAGAAGTTCAGCATGTTGCCGATCGGCCAATTGGCTTGGCATGACTCAATTCCACAGTTTACTGATGGGCCAAAATAAAAACTCAGCATGTTTGCTGACTGGCCCATGGGCTGTGGATGCCTGGCTTCCACAATTCACCGATCGGCCAACAGCCAAAAATTTGGCATGTTGCCGATCAGCCAATTTGCTAGGTAGGAGTGCATTCTGCAGTTTACCGATTGGCCAGAATAAAATCTCAGCATGTTTGGTGGGCTGTTCAGTATGTATGGAATCTCTTGCCGAAGCTGTCTCGGCATAACTGCACATTGGAATTTAATTTTTTGAAATCTCCCTACTGTAGTGCACTCTAAGCAATAAACTTGTTTCGGCAAAGGACTGTATGTAATGTAATGGGATTTCGGCATGTCAGACAGCTAGTACAGTACACAGTAAACCACTTGCCGAAGCTATCTTGCCATAATTGTACATTGTAATTTAGTTTTGGGAAATCTCGCTACTATACACTTTAAGCAAAAAACCTGTTTTGGCAAGGACTGTATGTAATGTAATATTGTTTCGGCATGTCAAACAGTCAGTACAGTACACACTGAATTACTTGCCAAAGCTATCTCGCCATAACTGTACATTGTAATTTAGTATGTATGGAATCTCTTGCCGAAGCTGCTCAGCATAACTGCACATTGGAATTTAATTTTATAAAATCTGTTGTTTTGGCAAGGACTGTATGTAATGTAATATTGTTTCGGCATGTCAAACAGTCAGTACAGTACACACTGAACTACTTGCCAAAGCTACCTCGCCATGATTGTAATTTAGTTTTATGAAATCTTCCTACTAGACACTCTAAGTAATAAAGTTGTTTCACCAAAGGTCTGTATGTAATGTCATGATATTTCGGCATGCCAGACAGTCAGTATAGTACACACTAAACCACTTGCCGAACCTATCTCACCATAATTGTACATTGTAATTTAATTTTGTGAAATTTCCCTACTACACAAAAACCTGTTTTGGGAAGGACTGTATGTAATGTAATATTGTTTCGGCATGTTAAACAGTCAGTACAGTACACACTGACTCGGAAGCACTTGGTGAAGCTATCTCGGCATAATTGTCCATTGTAATTTAGTTTTGTGAAATGTCCCTACTATACACTCTAAGCAATAAACATATTTCAGCAAAGGATTGTATGTAATGTCATGATAGTTCGGCATGTCCAACAGTCAATACACTACACACTGAACCACTTGCCGAAGCTATCTCGGCATAACTGTACATTGTCATTTAATTTTGTGAAATCTTCCTAGTACACACTCTAAGTATTAAACATGTTTCAGCAATGGACTGTATGTAATGTACTGATATTTCGGCATGTCAAACAGTCATTCCAATGCACAATGATGCCCTTGCTGAAGGTATCTCAGCATCACTGCACATTGTAATTTAATTTTATAAAATCTCCCTACTATACACTCTAAGTAATATACTTGTTTTGGGAAAGGGCTGTATGTAATGTAAATGTTGTTTTGGCATGTTAGACAGTTATTCAGGGACACATTTATGCCCTCGCCGAAGCTATCTTGGCATAACTGTACATTGTGATTTAATTTTATGAAATCTCCCTACTATACACCAGTGAGTTCTCTAAGTAATAAACTTGTTTGGGCAAAGGTTGGTATGTAATGTAATGTGATTTAGGCATCTTGGATATGCCAGGTCCTATGCAAGCCCTCTCCATTGCTGTCTCGGCATAATTACAAAGAGTTCCATAGTTTCATGCAATTACATTTTCATCTACTCTAAGTGGCATACTTGCTTCAGCAATAAACTGTATATACTGGATTGATGTTCCGGCATGTTTTATAGTTACTTGGGGTCGCATGCAAGCCCTCCCACCGCTATCTCGGCATAATTGCACTTTGGTTTATAGTTTCATGACATTATATTTTCATCTACTCTAAGTGGGATACTTGCTTTGGCAATGAA
>JBBPNU010001113.1:0-10815 GCA_038091055.1 Leccinum angustisporum
GAGCGTGTCCCTTCCGCGACGTTCGGTTCGAAAGCAACGATGGCCCGGGGATGCGCCAGCTTGCACCCCTGCCGCGGGACGTCGTGTCACAGGTGTTGACAAACTCTGGCACCGCGGACGACTTGGATGATCGTCTGGCGACGTTCGTTTCACGCGCGTTCGAGGGCATCCCTCGGACCAGGTTACTATCACGGAGGTACGCTCACCAGCGATTGAGTCCACAACGTCCTAGGCTAAGGGCAGACGAGCTAGCGACGTGCCCGGGCCGCCGGGGGCGACGAGTCCGAGGAACGCTCAAGGGGGGCACATCGTTGACTTTGCGCTCGTCACGGAAGACGGAAAGAACGATGCCAAGAACGTCTTTTCTGGTCCTGAAAGCATCGCGCCGCCGTGTTTGCTTCTCGGAATGAAAGAGGGGATGCTACCACATTCCCAGTCGGCAGCGTCGTCCGAGTCGTTCGACGACGCCCGAAGTTCCAGACTCCTGCCAACACCCATCTCCCAAGGTTTTGACAGCCATTGCCAATTCCACCTCGCACGCCTCGCGTGGCAGACGAAAAAAGAGGCCGTCACGGTCGGCGGAAGCCATCCAGAATCCGAGCCTGAGTCCTTTCCCGAGTGGCTCGTGCTCTTCGGTCTTTTATACGACACGCATCACGTCCTCGTTGTCGCATACGTGCCACGTCGCCTTGCCGAGTGCAAGCAGGCGGACGCCATGTCGGACTGCGCCGCATACGTCGTGGACCGACTCTCGCTTCCCTCCTTCGACGCCGGCGCACGTACTAGTACGTGTGAGCTTACGTTTGCGCGCTTGCGATTTCTGGCGGCGCTGGCCACGCTTCGGCGACATGTGCACGAGTTGTCCAAGTTGTTGTATGCTGCTCCCTCCTCCGTCGTCGGCGTCAAGGGTGGCTCAGCATGTGACCAGCAGGACTCGGATGATTCCGAATCTCTGATCAGATGTACAACCAGTCTTGGGTCGACTCGGAGTTTGCAGTGCAGCTCAGAGTACTCGACGTGCCCTCCGAGCGTTCACTCTCGTGAAGTGATCGACGTCCCTGACCACGAATGCAGGGAAGAGCTTTCTTCGTCATATAGATCTTTCGCCTCTTCTTACTGCAGCACTTGCTCGAGTTCAAGTGTCAGCACCTCTGAATCTTCACGGTCTAGTAGCTCTACAGACTTCAGCTGCATGGAGCCCTCCACGACTCCTCGTCCACAGGGGGATGGGGAGAGTGTCCGTTTCTCAGACAAACTCGCAGAGGCCAAAAGACGGGATATCATTGCTTGGGCACAGCAATTGGCCGTCACCGAACACCCCGTAAAAGACACTTACAGGATGACCATTTACCATCCCCTTCCTGAACGGCAGAGGGTCGCAGACTCGAAATCAAGTACAAGCAGATAGATATCATCAGATCTACAGTGTCATCTAAGGTATTATGTTCGGAGACGAATCTTGCAAAATTACAACCAGAGAGGCTTATAGGACATAGCGGAAATCGCGGTTTTGCTTGTCGGTCAGATCGAGGAATGCCTGCGAAGAAGGGTGAATGCCACTCGGATGGAATGCACATGGTATACTTGCCTTGTCGACCTGTTTTTCTTCCCCGGATTCTGTTCTGATATAAACAGGGACGTCGTACGTGTTATCCCGAGTTTCAAGATCACGCCTCTTATTTTCGCGTGAGTACAGGTAACGCAACACGAGGAGGGCGACAGCGGAAGCAAAATTGGTGGCAGTTATGACAGCCCAAGGGATATGGTTCCTGCAACATATTTAGCCAAGTCGGCAAGACAGACAGACGAACTAGCAGTACCGTGGCCGGTATTGGGATTTCCACATGAATTGACTAACGGCATTTCCAATTGCATAGGCACAAAGCACGATGGCGTTTGTGGTGATACCTGGAAGCGACCCATCAGACGAGGACTCGGAGTCGAAGGGAACCTAAGCTCACGTTTAGTATGGCCTGCCGTTATCGATGCTACCCATCCTAGGAATACCGGGAACGGAGTAATGGCAAATACTAAGGGGGCATTGTTAGATATCGCGGTTTCCAGGCTGGTTTGAACGAAGGCTCACTTGATATCCAATAGCTGAAGAGGAGGCCAACTTTATCCGAGAACGGCAGGGTGCTGACCAGGATGGCACCGAGGATGGCGGGAACATACATCAGCACACCAGCGTAAGCTCGGCCGATGTAAGGCTGTGATGCAAGCGTAACCCCAAGGAAGATGGTCAGAACTGATGGATTATTGGTCAGTAAACCCATTGAGGATGTATGCGATAAGGTTGCGCACTCTCGACCACGCCATCCACACAACCAAGGAGGGTTGTTTGGATGTCATTAAAACCAAACTGGGCGACGATAAGCTGACGCTGATTAGTGAGCTGGGGAAAATGGGGTTATTGGGCGCATAGGATCCAAGTATGGTAAGACCGCACCGAATTTACAATGTTACTATGTAGCGAAAGTTTTCCGATCAGAAGATTGAGTAAGACAAGAAGACAAGTAAATGAATGATGCGCACGCGGCAGCTGCGAAAAATGCTAGAAGCCAAGTCTTGGGATCTTTGACGGTTTCATAGAACCTCGAGGGGCCGTGATGAGACGGGAGTAGAGCTGGAATAGAAGCCGCTCACTGTTCTATCTTGAACGATTTGTTTTCCACTCCGGTCTGATTCACTTGAATGCGTTGCACTGCGGCAATGCGTTCTTCTGGAGTGAGGAACCACGCATTTGTTGGAGAATCTGGGAAGAAGAGCCTGACAGCGGGGATGGATGACGATGTAGGGGGAAGGAAAGGAACTAGATTGGGAGATGCTCACCAGAAAAGAAGCGAGGTAAGCAAGGTAATGATACCGGTAATGATCATCAACCTGAGGTGATGAATGAGAGTCGGATTCACGGTGGGAACCAATAATAAAGTTGTGCCTACCATTGCCAAGGCATGAAATGCGGTGTTCGGGTATGAAGGACGCCATATGCAATGAAGCCGAGGACGATGACGGCAAAGCCATTCATAAGAACTGATCGGAGAAAGTGAGCGGTGTCGCACGCCAAGGTGCAAGGATGGGAGGACTGACACCAATAGCCAACGCGACGGGTTTGTTCGGCGCGCGTGTAAAACATGGATGTGACGATCAGGAAGCCAGGAGTGATAGCGCCCTCGCAGATGCCGAGCAGAAAGCGAACTGCAAAGAGAGCGCCGAAAGAGGTACAGGCTGCATGACAACAAAGAACGACTGCCCAAAGGAAGATATTGATGCTTGCAGAGCAGTCAGCGGGGTCGGCAGAGGAAGGATGGCAGAGGATGAGTAGTACCTCATCCACTTGCCCACGGGGAAGCGCTGGAGGGCGAGGTTCTGGGGGTACTGAAACACGAGATAGCTAAAGTAGAATATGGTGCCTAGCCAATTGTATTGGTTGGCATTCAGGTGGGCGCCCTGCCTGGTGAGATGGTGAGCACGCTGGAGGGGCGGGGGAACGACGTGACGCACTCGATGCCGAGGACTGCGGCTTGTCCGAGGGTAGTTTTGTCCATAAAGGTGATGCTTTGGGACGATGGGTGTGAGGGAGAGGACAGATGAGAGAGATACGTACAGATACATGACTGCAAAGGGGACGTGAGCAGAGGGGAGGGGGGAGGGGATGGGAGGGACGCACTGCACATGAAGGGCATGATGTGCCAATCGATCTTGCGCCTGGTGATCTGATAAACAAGGAGAAAACGGACGGAAGAGACGAATTACCTGAGACGTCGGGCAGCATCCGGTGTGAGGTCGACATGAGTGCCAGCGAGGAGGGTTGCTGCTGCGTCGAGGGACGCGGTGGGGACAGTTCTTGGCTGGTCTTTTTCTGAGAGATGGTGCTCTGTGGAGTCAGTGGGAGCCATTGAATGAGGGGGATTCGAGGAAGGTTCCGTCCATGCGGTGACGGCATTTATGCTGATCTTGTCCGTGAACGTCGCGTCGCAACATGTCAGACACCAACAAAGAATGGCGTCTCCATCCAGAAACTGAGTACCGCTTCGAACTAGACCCAGGAACCTCACTCGCAATAAAAGTATAGAGTACCTTTATTGTTGTCTCAGTGCGCTAGTATTCACTCGTGTACAGCTCCTGAGGGGCCACGCAGAGATATTCGGCGCAGAGCTCGCAGAGGGTAAATCTTATCTCTTCGGCGCAGAGTGCAAGGCAGCCGTCTTTACCTGGCACGGCTGCACCATCCAGATGAGTTCCCCCCTCCCTCGAGGCACGCGCCTACTAACAGCCCACTGCACGTCACCGGCCATCCCTCCACAGAGTATGTCGCGGACGAGACACCCATGTCCACCTACGCAAACCTCCACCTCGCCTTCGAGCAAATGCGTGTCCGCGCACTCCGTGACCTGCACGGATCCCCTTCTTCCGATGACGATCGCCACATCAACGCAGAGCCTCCCAGAGTACTCATTCTGGGCCCCGAAAACGCTGGAAAGTCCTCCATCGCAAAAATTCTCACAAACTACGCCGTGCGCGTCGGCCAGGACTGGTCCCCGCTTCTCATCAACCTCGATCCAGCCCAGGTCCGTCCTGGTCCCTCTCTCCAACATACTCCTCACCCCTTCACAGGGCGCGTGGTCCGCTCCAGGGGCGATCTCAGCAGCCATAGTCAGAAGCCCTATCGGAACAGCTTCCCCTGCTAATCCTCTGGGTTCCGCGGCCACATCGGCTCCTACTGCACTCGCCTCCAATGCACTCATCCCATTGACTTATTGGTACGGCCACCCAGACACCAAGACGAATCCTCAGCTACTCGATCGCTTAATCCGGAACCTCGGTATCAATGTCGTCGAGCGACATGACCTCGACCCCCAAGGTACCCTCCTCTCCCTCTAACCCCTTTTCAACTCAGTACAGCGTGTATAGCACGCGTATCGGGCTTGATCGTCGACACACCATCTTCATTTGCATCCGGTCCTAGTTCTGGCTCAACCGCGGATGCTCGTCACGCCCTCATCGATGCATGCGTAGACGCATTTCGAAGTAGGTACCCTTCTCGTCTCCTTTCCACCCCTCCTATTCATCACTCCCAGTAAACGTCATCCTTGTCGTCGGTCATGAGAAGCTCAACGTGGAGATGCAGCGCACCTATGGAACTCGACTCTCCGTCGTCAAAATCCCAAAATCCGGAGGGGTATTTCGCCATCTCCCCTTCTCCCCACCACTCTTCTAACCTTTGTTGTGCCAGGTTGTCGAGCTCGATTACACATACCGGGAGCGTGTACAAAATTGCCAACTTCATGCGTACATGTACGGCCAAAAGATCGATCCCCCTCCTGGTATATCCTCGGGCCTCCTGGGTGGCGAAGCAGTCACAGAACTCATCCTCTCGCCCTCTTCGACCGTCATCAACTTTAGCGACCTCTCAATCTACCGCATCGGCCTAGGTGATCATAATTCTCGTCCATCCCAATCCTTTCGGGCTTGTGACTGAACTCGCTCGTTCAGAGTCTATGGCACCCTCCTCGGCTCTGCCCATCGGTGCTGCACGAACCCTGTCAGAATTGCAACCCACGTTGCTCGATCCAGCGTTTAGTGGGTCAAGACTCCTCAACAAGGTCATTGCCTTGTTGGCCCCCTTCAACGAAGACGAAAACGAACGATACGACGAAGAAATTCTCGACTTGCCCGTGGTAGGATATCTCGTCATGTGAGTCTTGCAGAGTGCGTTTCATCCGAGGACTCACGTTCGCCCTTTGTACCGCTTGCTCTAGAACACACCTGGACATTCCAAACAAAAAGATGACGGTCCTTGCGCCCAACCAAGGTCCGATCGTCGGAGGAACAGCTGTCATAGGTTCTTTCGAGTGGACAGAATGATCAAAAGTCTCCAACTATTTCTGTACAGCCGAGGGAACAACTGGGTAACATGACATTCATCTCCGTGCTCCATCATGGCGAACAAAAAGTTGGCTTGAATTTCGAATTCCGAATGATGAGCTATGTTGGCAGGGTCCAAACTTCCCAATCAACGAACACATCACAGCCGTGAGAGATCCCGACCCCAAACACCTCTGTCAGCGTGTGTGTAAGCATGGGTCCAGCAATATTACAAAACCGTCGACGGGCGTACCTGATAATCCAATCAATCATGAGTAATGCTCTCGTCCTGGCAGACACTTGTTCACTCCAGTACACGCTTCTCCACGCATACATGGCTGCTAGACCTCCCATAACCGAGAGTGGTCCAAAATCAAACACCGCAGCGTTGCCAATATACGCTAGATTGCCCAGGTGTTTGTATCGGAACGGCTTGCTTACGGCTTCGTCCAAGTCCTTGACGCAGTTCGCCTCTAGCACATCGTGCTTCGATGCGAGATTGACCAACTTCCTTCCCAAATACTTGCCTTGCTGAGAAGCGACCTGCGCCGTCTGGAGATGACGCATTCAGCTTCACGTAAACATAAGCGGGCTTTTGACACTTACAGCAGGCAATGCGGTGATCTTGTTCCCTATCTCTTCGAGAAGTTTGCAAAGCTCGTTCAGCGTCAAGCTATTGTCTGCGTCGGAGTCGTACAAGTCGAATAGCAAGCGGACCTAGAATCCATCATGGGGCGAGGTCATCCACCTGACGTTTAACCACTCACCTTCTGCAAGTGGGACTCTGCCATGGGGATTCGTTGTTTAATTCTAGAGACTGTCACATCATAAGAAATGACCCGAGGGGATGATTGACCATGCTGTAACTCCTCACCCATGAAATCAAACTCGTCAAAGTCGATCTTGCCGTCCTTATCCTCGTCGGCCTCCTCCACCAGCTCCAGGAGGTGGCTCACCAGAGACGTTTCAATCTATTTCAGTCAGTCGTTTCACAAACTGAAAACTGTCCCCATCACGCACCGTTGCACAATCGCCAATAGCATACACCTCGCCGAGTGGCGCACCTTTCACGCGGAGGTGTGCGTCAACTTCGATGGCTTTCTTGTGGACTTGATTAGGCAGCAGATCCGAGATTCGCTTCGTCAACGGGTTCATGGCTATCCCGGTCGACCACAACACAAAGTTGGTTGGGATCTCACGCTCCTCAACCGTCCCATCCGGTGTCCGCATTGTATACACGACGTGGTCGTGATGTACCGAGCCGACGCGAGCCGACGTGATGAGATCCACCTCGTCCCGTTTAAACTTGTCCTGCAAGTTGGTCAGTCAACATGAGCAAGACCCAAGAGAACCAACGTGCCTCCGCGTACTTGGAGATGGCCTCAGAATACTATGAACATGAGACCACCATTCCTTGATCAACTACGGGTCTAACATACTGTATTCAGGATATGCTCGCGCGATTGGATGACATGGATTGAGACCTCTTCTCGACATATCTTGGGAAACTGTAGGGGTCCATGCGTGCGTGCATAAGGAAGGAAAGAAAAGAGAGCACACGAAAATCAAAGAACACACATATTTCATGATATCTTCTTGGCAGAAATCGTAGATTTCCTGAAAAAGTTTGTTAGAACCTTGAAGAGAGAAATGGCAAGGTCTGGAGTACACACAGCAGCAGTCTCAACACCGGTGGGACCTCCTCCACAAATCACAAAGCTCAACAAACGCTTTCGATCTTCTGGAGTCGTGGTTGGAAGACTCGCTGCCTCGAAGTTGTCTGAAATCCCAGTAAATCACGGCAGGTACGCTAGTATGGATCAGCGTACCCATCACCCGGCGTCGCATAGCCTGCGCATCCGCGATGGTCTTCAATTGAAAGCAGTGTTCCAATCCGGGTACACCGTGCGTGCTGGAGACGGAGCCGACTGCGATGACAAGCTTGTCGTAACTATCCAAAAGAAACTTGAGCCACCTTCACCTCTTTAAAAAGCCCGGACGTACGGTACATATATTTTCTGTGTGCTTCCATCAGGACTAGCCGTTTCGACTTCCAGCAGTCGCTCGGACATCACGAGATCCACTGCCTTTCCGCAAATCATTTGACCACGGAGTCGAGCAATGAGTTTGCGTAACGGCTCAACGAGACTGCGAACCTGCACGGTGCCTACAGCAGCAGCTGTCGCAGGGGACACGTCAACAAGATGCAAATGTCGAGATAACAAAAAGGGACCTTACATGGCAATAGCGGAGTGAACGTAGTGAACGTCTCTGCGCTGACGATGGTCACATGGTAGTCGCCCAGCGACAGGTTCTGCAATACGGAAACGGCCTTGACAAGAGTCGTTGAGTAACCAACAAACTAGAAACTACATGCAGTCTCACCCCCCAACCTCCTCCCACGATGACGAGTTTAGGCTTCTCGGTCAGCTTTTTGAACTCTTCGTCCTCTTCGTCCGCGAGAAGAACGTTCACCACGGGCAAATTCTTCGGACCGCCACGCTCGGGATGTAATGCTAAGGGGGAGACAGGGACACGCTCGACGTGCTTGTCGGTGTACGTGAATGCATCGTGTATGAATATGGCGGCTCCGAGGGCGAACAGGCCAGCTGTTGTGGACAGCACGAAATAAGAGGTGTACTTTGCAGCGAGAAAGGTGCGACGAAGCAGGCGAGATCTAGGCCGTGGTTCTAGTGGAATGACGGGCTTTGTTCGCTCCAGGGACGAGTCGGAACCAGTTGCAAAGGTACGTGTGAAGGCCGGAATCCAGCGACTCGTAGTACGGCCCTGGCCATTCCTGAGAGGTCGCAAGACCTGCGAGATTCTGATAATGCTCATGGTGGCGGTTCACAAGAGCAACCGATTGGCAGTCTAAGTGGAGCTTGAGTGGTGTCGTGGGCCCCGCTGTTTCTTACACACCATTCCAAGTTGTCGGGAGAGCGATGACGCTATTACTACTTGTGACATCGAATTGGAACCGAAATGCTACTAGGGTACAGTGCTGTATAAAATCTGCTAACAAATGCAATAACGAAGATACTATACGTTGAGGAAGGCCAATCGTCCTGTGCGAATCGAGTTTTGATACAGGTTCTTACGTGTTCCTTGTCGGCGAACCACTGGCCAAATCGAAGTCGTTCCAACGGTGCTGCACTGGCTTGAATCATCGGAATCATCGATAAACTGCGACAACTTCTTCAAGTTTCTGTACAACCTCGGACATCGTCGGTCGTTCCGCGGCATCGTGAGCCCACATGCATTCGATAAGTGCGACAATTTCCGGACAATACTGTTTTCGCAATCCGTTCATAGAGGGGCTGCAATGACCGGCTTGTCAGCCGTCCATCCCCAGAGACCACAACACGAAAACGGACCGTTGTCGCTTCGCACCCACCGTCTCATAGATGGCATGTTCGTTCATTCCCTTCAGTGACATTCAGTGACACCCCACCTAGCAAGATCGAGAAACTTACTTCCCACGGAAACCTCTTTATCGGCAGATGCCACTGAAGCATCTCCCAGAAAACCATCGCACAGGAAAATACGTCAGCTTTGTGATTGTACTTGGGGTGGGCGTGCCAGAGCTCTGGGGCTTGCCAGTTCACAGTGCCCACGACGCTCCGAACCATTGATCGTGTCGATTGCTTCACCTTTGCAAGCCCAAAATCTGCAATCTTTGCGGTACAGCGAGATGTAATCAGGATATTTGAGGACTTGCAGTCCCGGTGAATAATCGAAGGCTTGCGGGTGTGAAGGTATTCAAGTCCATAGGCGATATCGAGCATAATGCTTAACTATAAAAACACGCGTTCAAATACGTCAAGGTTAAAAGAATACCACACGTACAACTTTATACAGTGATGGCACTGGCACATTCCGGATGTAATCAAACAAGTCGCCATTTGAACACAACTCGCTGACGATCATCACCGGTGTTTCACGCGTATTTTCTGGTATACTGACGCCAAGCTGCGACGGTGATTCTAGGCCACCAATAGTGAAATGAGAGTAAAACTCACGAATCGCACAATGTTCGGATGGTCGAACGCTCCAAGTAGCTTGAGCTCTTTGATATCCACTACCAAAGTGGTTGGTCAGCGACAGCGCTTGCGAGACACGACGATGACAAACTTGAACTGAGTTGATCCCGAAATTCAGCGATGGCAACCCGTCTCCCTTTGAACTTTCCGATGTAGACGTCCTTAAAACCTCCACTCCCAATCTTTTCCAGCTTCGTGAGTTTATCTGGGGGTATCTCGCGATCTTCAAGCCCTAAACTCTCTAGGTCGATCTCGAGCTCTGGTTCTGGCTGCTCCTGTTGTTTATGCGAAGTCGGTGGTGTACATGGCCCACCCTGATGTACACGGTGCGCGCGGGTAGGCATGGGTGGGGAGTTACTCTGACTGCGAGTCCTGCGGCGACCGCCGCGAATACGCATCGTCGACGGAGGTCGCACAGTACCCGTCGAAGATGGTGAGGAGAATCCATTCGCATGACGATCGCGCCATTGCAGTAGAGACTGCGCAAGCTGGGGTTTGGTGCCAGCTACATCGAGGTCACGTGTCTCGCAGAGTCGGACAAGGTCGTCGCGGCGTAGACGAATCAGCGTCTTCTTAGTAGCCAGGGTGAGGTCAACTTCATCGAATATCAGCGTTTGAACCTATAGGATAATGAACACCTACAGTCATCTTCCTCCATCGCTTCATCAGCATCAGCATCAGCATCAGCATCCACATCCACTCCCGCATCCGCATCATCCTCTGCACTCTCGGCATCCACATCAACTGATTCGAGTTCCAGGTCAATCTCTTCGTCTTCATCTTCGTCCTCGTCCTCGTCCTCTTCATCTCCATCGAGAATCTCACCGCCAACGACTTTCCCACTCCGTAGCTTCCGAGGCGTTGTCTCTATCATGGGACACGAGGAATCGTCAACCTCAACCTCAAC
>JBBPNU010001114.1:0-10790 GCA_038091055.1 Leccinum angustisporum
GGCTCTCATCACTTCTCTCAATATATACGTACTAGGTTTCAGGGTATGACGCTATCATCAATAATCTCGCTCACCGTGTTTCTGCACCTCCTACTCATACTCCTACCGCCAATCGTACCTCGACTCTTAAACGTGGACCTGGTCCACAACGTCCCTGGAATTCGAATAACAATTGAAACCAGAGTAATGGTAACCCTTCTAACGATGGGAACCAACAGACCTATTTCTCGTCGTGGTGAGCTTTGCCAAGGCTATGTCGGTCACATTGCCAATCTCAAATTGGGCTCGAAGGAGTATCACTTTATTGGCTTGGCATTGCTTAATTTGGTTGCGGGCCCAGGCACCGGCTCCGTTTTTGTCTTTGTCTTTGGAAGACACACAGAGACATTCATCCTGCCATGAGGGCAAGGAGTCGTTGTGAACTCGCCGAGGAGGTGGAAAAGGAGATTCAGGGCAGGATAGTCACCGAAGAAGAAGGCTCGCTGGGAGTGCACGAGTTGAATGAACGCTTGATTTTGTTTTTGATACACGTGTTTCTCTCTCCTTGCCCGCGAGACTACCTCGATCAAACGTCGAACAAAACACGCCCGCCTCTGCCTCGAGCGAACCCGGCTGCGGAACGTCGTCCATGTTCTGGAACGGCGTGCCCGTGTTATAATCCCACAACGTGAGCGAGCCGTTATCGCCCGCAAACCAGTTCGTCGTCGACCAGTTCGCGACCCCGAAAGAGACACACACCTCCAGAGAAAAAGACGCCCTCGGCGTTGACAGAGAGCGTGTTGATGATAGCATTGTGACCCGGAAAGTTGAACACGAACGCTCCCTCGGGACATTTCCATTTTTTGATATTATTCCCACCGGCCGAGCCAGACGCGAACGAGATTGCGAGCGTACCGACTTTTTGTGGTGGGTGAGCGTCACCATCGTTTTCCCCGCTGCGAGGTCCCACAGGCTTAACAGACCGGGGGTGAGTGCGTATCCGCGTGTGCAAACAAAGAAAGAACGCAAAGTCCAACCGCCATGAGTCTGAAGTTCGAAGTAACCCCGGATATCCATTCCCTCGTCGTCAACTATGAAAACCGTGGTCCCTTGTCAAAGGTTAGTCACATCACCATCTCTACACATTTTTTTTCTACTAATCCCTCTTCTCAAGCGACTCCGGGTCACTGTGAACGGAAACAAGCGCCCGCTGATCGATTTTGACGACAGCGGGACTGAATCCGAGTCGGATGAAGCATGTGAACAGGTCAGTCTATAGCTCAAGTTACATATGTATAGATTTAACTACCACCAACAGGCGCACGCCCATCGTCGGTAGTCTCATACGCGCTCCCATCTTGCAAAGGCTGAATATTCTTCGCAAGGATCGAGGAGAGATTTCTCTTGGAGATTGAGCTGGTATCTAGCCCACATAATTCTCCGAACATCGGATGGATAAATGGCTAGTACTATCCGTGAGTCTCTGCTTTTCTGTTTTTGATTTCTACTTACTTTCAACGTCGGATGATCGTTTGAGCCTTCCTTAGGTTTCTTCGTCTTCGGTAGCGCTGACTGAGATTTCAGCGAGTCTTCGAGTGCCTGGATTCGTGAGGTGAGCGCTTCGTTCGCTCTTTTGAGGTCATCGATGTTCTGATCTTGCGCATTTATTCTCTCAGTGATCTCCCCCACGTTCTGGATGGTTGCCGTGCGGGAATTACTGGCCAGCGGAGATTCCATCGCATCAAACCCTGATTGCGATCCAAACCCCGGACGGTGCTGATAACCATGGTAAGCCGTTTGTCTTTGACTCGAAGGGTACAGCTGTCCGAGTCGATAATCCTCGACAGGTGGGGAATCTCGAGGGCCAACAGAGGGATCACGAGATCGACCCTCGCCACTGAAGGAACGACGAGTGTGCGGTACGTCTCTACCGTGACCATATGCTGCCAAAAGGATGAGGTAAACGAGTACGACAGGAAAATGAAGGCACGGTACCTCCATGGGGGAAGTGTGGCGCCGCCGAATACCCTCCCTGACTCGGAAGACCCGGGCCAGATGTCGGATGCGAATGATACTTTCCCAAGGTATGTAAACGATGTTTTTGGCCTATTAGGTGTACGAATTGTGAAAGGATCTTCGAAATGATCCCCAGGCCATCGCTGGTGAGTGTCGATGTTCCCCCGCGGTAGTGTAGGGGGATCATTTGTAGTATTAACGTGCGCTAAATTTACAGGATCATTTGAACCACTAGGACGGCGCTGAGACGAAGGGTTGAACATGGTTGTCGGTATGCTTATGGTGGGGGGGGGGGAGGGTGGGTGGGTGGGTTTTTCCCCCCCGCCATACGCGTACGGTATGGGTACCGGTGTGCATGCGGCTGTAGCTATAGGAGCCAAATTCGAAGCAGCCTGATCGCGCGATGTAGTATAATCGGTTCCAAATCTGATCTAGTTGTTTGATAAATCAGACATCCAGCGCCTAATTATACTTGAACCACTACAACGTCTGTGCAATGAGGCCAAGGCAGTGATGATGGTCGCACGCTCAACTTCGTGCCCTGTGGTGCTGCCGCCGTACGAACTCGTCGCGGGACGTGGCAGACATGGACGTGGGTGTTGGGATTGGCATTTTCATTGCCATCACTATCAACAACAAATCGTGATCTGGGTGTGTCCTATGGTTCGATCGCGCGCTTACCATCACTCAAGCTCAAGACTCAGTCGTCTTCGTCTTTGCTGGACGTGGTGGCTGTCGACCGGAAGCGGGAACGGGATATGAAACGGGATTAAAAGAGGGACAGGTATGGGGACGGGGACGATACATCCACAGGGTTCAACAGGTCGATGGTCCTACTCAAGCCGAACCGGTTGAACTTGGAGACGTCGAACTCGGCGAGGTAGTGGCTGCTTGCGTTGCCGGCTCCGTTCCCGCGATAATATCGTCACCCATCTCTACTACTGGATCCACGTTTGCGTTCGCATCGACCAAAAGGAGAGGAGTGGTCGTCTATCGGCGGTGAGTACTTTGATCTTTTTTTTGGTTGACGCTGACGTCGGGTCCTCTCCTCCAGATATCCGTCTATACACTCGCAGTCTCGCGCACTGTCTCACCTTGCACTACTATGTAAATTTGGGGTCTCCTTTTGTCTTGCAGAGATTGGACGGCCGACCGGAACGGATTGTGGTGTGATCACCCGGGAATCATATCCCGCCGGTTTCTGCATGGGGCGAACTACTATGGCCTCCAAACGTCGCCCATGTGTCTGTTACGACGAACGCAGCCGAAGTGCTTGGTCTGGACCACCGTCTTGGATATACATCAAGGAATTTCCCGTGGAATGTAAGAAGAGCAAGCCAGATTTTGTCATCAGGGACCGTTTCACTGGCTCTCGAGGCTACGCCATTGCAGGCTTTCATTGACGGAATTCCTTACCTCGAGACGTGATACTGTACGCGTCGAAGAATTGACCAAGACCGGCGAATACTCCTGCGTTCTAATTTTCGTTTCGTTTCGTTTCGGTTTTTGTCCTGCTTACCTTCTCTCTTCTCTACTCACAAGCATCTACCGACATGGACTCTTCTGCGCGCTCCGAGACCCGACCGGCACCTCCAGCTGTTCGACCTGTTCGATAAAAGCACCGATTCCGGCGCAATGTTTAGCATGCGCGGGAAGACTATGCCAGAGCTAATGTTTACATCAAGGTCGTACACTTCGATGCTCGGGAAGATGTCGTCTCTTCCGTTGATCGTTGACCTTTTGCCCAACTGGGTACGGTGCTAGGGCAAAGTGTGTCTCTTACGGATTCACATCCAAGGGGTTATTACATTTGCAACCAGAATATGATAGATTTTGAACCAGGTCTTTCTGCAGATGGTGGTCCTCGTGGAGAAACCCAAGACTGCGTCGTCGAATCTTGCGTTACAGACGACTTGACTGTTCGCGGGTGCTCAGGCCGCGTCGGAAACGCGACAATGGGGGCTGTCCGGTGGACTGGGACCAGAGTCGACCAAGTTCCAATGACTTACGGTTCCCTGATGTTCCGAGTCGTCCAAAATATCCCCAGCCATGGCTTTTGCAGTCTCAGCTCCGATGGCGTGTCTTCTTTTGTGATATTCCAGCGCGATTTCGCGGTGATGTTGTGCAGCGTCATAATCGAATCCTTCCTCTAATGGCTCGTCGTCCGATATACCGTTGTTACTCGATGAGGATCCATCTTCCTCTGGAGAGTCATTATCCACGCTTGGAGAGATGTATCCAGCCGATGAAGGGGACTCATCATCCGAGTCTGCGGCAGGGAGAGAGGGAGAAACTGGAGTCCCCGTGGGATGCCGCTCCACTACATGCCTTTTCATGGGGTATTCCTCTGCCTGAGATGTACTCACCAGAGGTATGCGGCCTTGGGCGCGTAACCTACCGGGAACGACGTCACCCCAATCAGGTTGGTGTGCTACGCCTTTCTCGCTGGCTTCTGCAGCTGGCGCATCTGCAAAGGCCACGCTCTTCTTCACAACCGAGGACGAGACCTGGGGCTTCGATCTTCCTCCTTGATTTTGTCTCCCGCTCTCTCAGCACGCTGGACGAGGGCCCGTCCCATCTTCTGGTGCAACTCTCGGGCCGCCTTTAGCTGATCCAGCTCAGCCTTTACCAACTCCTTTCGTTTCCTGATCGCCTCCTTTCGTTCCTCCTCCGCATCACGCTCTTCTCGTAGCTGCTGCAAGTGTTCTTCCTCCTCGAGCAAATCAAGAATACGATCGCGTTCGCGCCGCCGCCGCTCCCTTTCGTCAGCTGACAGAAGAGGGAGCGGAACCAGGTCTTGTTCTACGATGGGAGAGGATGAAGTGCTGCTCGATTGGGGTGCTCCATCGACTGGCTCGGAAATGTCAATTATGGGAAGACCGTCTTCGTTCAGGAGCTGTGTTTGAGAGTCGGTGATCGAGTGCGGGTGTACTTCTAGGATGCATGTACTTGACTAGGCTGGTCTCCTGGCGTTGTGCCTGCTCCTATACCACCGCATCGCATGAAGCCAATCAAAAAAGATTGGGTCAATATATTCTCTCCCCTCACGGAGATACTTGGCCTGCAAGTACGAATGAACGTTCAATGGAGATGTGTCGAAATTCTGTCTTCTGTCTGCGCGCCTAAGAGATAGCACTTGGACATCAAAACACACGAAAGACGTCGGGTCGGTTCAAAAAGGAGCAGACTTCGTCAAACTTGCGTACGCACTGGGTTTCGACGTTAATGTGAGCAAATGCAGACTGTAGCTGTGACTCGCCTAATGCCCGCCCAGGATGCCATCGCACTTCTTCGCTTGGATGATCTGTACCTCGACTCTTTCGAGATCAAAGACGTGAAAACGCTGCACGGAGACCACTTATCGCGCGCCATTGGTATGCAACTATCCATTGTATCAGTGGCAGCCAATCAATCATCCATTTCCTAGGTCGGATAGCAGGACAAGATGGAAAGACGAAATTTACGATCGAGAATGCAAGCCGCACGCGAATCGTTCTTGCAGACACGTTCGTCGAATTATGCAATGTGTTATTTCTTTCTTGGTTTTCTGATTTTATTGGCTAGAAAAATCCATATCATGGGATCATTTCAAAACATCAAAATTGCGCGAGACGCAGTCGTATCCCTCATTCTTGGTTCACCCCCTGGAAAGGTCTATGCGGGATGGAGGACCGTGAGCAGTCGGATGATACAACGGGCTCTATGATCACACTTGTTACAGAAATCATGTAACCTCTGGCCTCGATATAAATTGTCGACGAGTAGAAACACATCAAGTGGACACAACGATAGCGGATACATTGTACAACGACTGAAAAGCGGCTCGAAATACCTACTCGTGAGCTTTGCCCTTCTTAGACTCCTCGTATTGGTCTACTATAGTCTGCCTCAGCATGCTGCACGACGTCAGATAACTATCACACGCGTAGTCACCACACGCAGACTTACTTTTCCCAGGCGGATTCGTCAAGCGGGGGATCTCGTCCGTCACCAACCATCACCCACTTTCCTTGACTTGGGACTCCATTGCTGACGAGAAAGATCCATCCCGGGCCTGGCGGATAGACGTTACCATTTGGCGGCCCAGTGAGTTTCATGTTTTCTTCGTCGTGGAATGCTGAGATCGCCAAATATACTAGCCTAGAATTCGCGTGTACCGCGTGCGTGATAAATCCTAAATCCATCAGTGCCACTTCAAAGCAAAATTTAATCGACGATCTCCAACAGCGATGAAAGAAAGACACACCTTTGATCGTTGGGTCCGTGGCATTCGTCACGGAAGGTATGTTGACGCTCATCTCGAACGGTTGTCCATAATAGATATTGTGAGGGAGCCGGGTAATGACTG
Source organism: Leccinum angustisporum (assembly GCA_038091055.1). Lineage (NCBI taxonomy): Eukaryota > Fungi > Basidiomycota > Agaricomycetes > Boletales > Boletaceae > Leccinum > Leccinum angustisporum. The sequence continues at coordinate 6,344 of JBBPNU010001114.1, forward strand.
GTCGCTCTGCATTCATGTAAGGAGGCCGGAACCGTTCTACACGGTATTCTGTCCCGTATCTCACTTCGCTCCTGTCCAGATTAGGATTGCTCCCCGCAACCAGGACATCGGCAGCAGGCGTCAACGTCGCCACCGAATGATACATACGCGGTATCACACTCGATTTCATACCTAATGTAGAGAACCGTTGACCAGGGGGTGCATCGGGTGTATATAAAACAGGCGTGAGAGTCGGGTTGTCGGCGTTTGACTGTCCCGCCTGGCCCTTGACGTTTCCATAGCCAGAGATGCCTGACTTGGCGCCATTGACAATAAAAACTTGCCCTGTGGGGAGCAGCACAGCATCAGGCATGTGCCTCGGCTCTGGAAGCCACTCCACTTCCCAGCCGGCTGCAATTCCAGCCACAGTGAGCGTTATCCTCGTGCACTGGTTGGTGGCAGGATCCTGTGATGATATCTCATAGCCGGGGATAGCGCGACTGCACAACGCGCACGATCGTGTGCGTCGTGTGATCGCTTCTGCACGGTGGGGGATGAGGATGGGGATGGGGCCCGGGCGGGGGAAGACAGGGCGAGCGACCATCATTGTCGTTTCCATGAGTCGTGTGGCGTGGTTGTGTCGTCAGCCGGCGTTGCACCGTTGTCGCATCATCACGTCGGACCAGGACCTGGGTCGGGCACAGGGAGGGAGAGGGAGAGGGGCGGATGTCGCGTCGTCGTGTCGTCGCCGGGTCATGCACCACTGGCAGGACAAGAAACGGGGAGGGCGAGCGCATCCAAGCGTGCATGCGGCGGCCACCGCGCGTTCTCGACAGACCCAGAGCGCACGATGGTCGCTGCACGACGCCGAGGTATGGAAGCTGGAGGGGCAAGGCGGGCAGGCTGGTGGCAGGATGGTGGCGGGGGGCGGGAACAGAGCAGGCCCGGGATGTCGCCGTGACCGTTTGAATATATGCGCTCGCCGCTGCACATGTGCGCGCTGGGCCACCCAAGGCGCCGACTCGGAGGTAAGAAGGTGGGATCGTGGCGGATCGTGGCGGGGCGAGGGCGGAGCAGGGTGTCGTGACCGTGTGAATATGCGCTCGCCGCGGCGCACGTGCACGCTGGGCAGCGCAGAGGACTGAATGCAGTGCAACAGTGCAGTAATATATCAGTCGAATCGTCGAACGGAGGGACGACGAAGAATTGATGAAGAATTGATATATCAGTCGGGTTGGTAGAAGGAATAATATCATAGTGCGAACCGTGCGATGCATCAATTTCACGTTCGTCCCATCTAGCATTTTGATGCATCGATGATGTATCAATGGTGACATTTCTGCATGCGGATCAATTTATCCAAGTGATGTACCATCCTTTACTGCTGATTACCGTGCTATCAATACATCATTATCGCTGTATCGACTCCCTCGAAAACGATCGCAAGTCTACGAGATGAGTCACACAACGACGAGATGAGTCCCCGTCCTTTCTCCCCCCATGCGCATGCGCCTTTGTTGACAACGAGAAAGACGGTGTCACACGACAACGTCACGACGATGACCGTCCCGCCCCCGCCCCCGCCCCCGCCCCCGCCCCCGCCCTCACCACAACCCATGGCGACAACAACAACCGTCGCCGTCGTCCTGTTTGCCACCGTTGCCATCCCCGTCCCACGACAATGACAACGACGTCGATGACGGGCCCTCCCCTCCCCTTGGGCCATTGCTAGATTTATATTTAGACTTTTTTTGCTGATGCGCTGCCAATCTGGGACTCAGCACCGTCGGCGAGCTCGCAGCGGAAGAAGTCAAGATCAAACGGACGTTGACTCTGTATTGCTGTCAAATATATACCCTTATGAAAAATGGATGTAATAGTGGGCGCGATTTAGCGATTCACCCGCAACGTCGACGACGACGACAGCACGCACACAGCACACTCGCCGCTCCCTCACCACAACGTCGACGAAAACACACCCGCACACATGCTCCCTCCCTCCCCCACAGCATTATCGACGACAAAGAGACGAACGCGACGACGACGTGCGTGCCCACCACTCTCACTCACTCACTCACTCACTCACTCACTCTCAGATCAAAGAAGCTTTAAGACCTGATGACTTATTTCTAGCTGCAATGTCGGGTGGTGACACACCTTTGAACTAATTTACCCATGACAGGTTCAAGAACAGTGCCAGTGGATTACGACGACGACGACGTGACGAGAGCGCAAGTTGCGCAACACGGACCGACTTTGACACGACGCGAGTCGATGTCCGCGCCTCCATTCGCCCTCGTTCTTCGTCACACACCTCACCGCATGGCTCCCGTGGCATAGGGAAGTGCCTGCCGACGTCGGTAGCACATAAGAACATTAGGGTTCAGGCATTGAGTGGAGTATTGTTTATTTTACCGGACCATTCAAACGGAAGATGCGGTAACAATGTCTACGCCCGCCCAGAACGCCCACAGCTCGATAAAATCGAGGCATTTGTCCGCCGCCAACTCAACCTCCTTGCCCCTGATCGCAATGCGATACTCCACCGACTTGCCTTCAGAGACTGTTAATAGCTTCACCAAAAATTGGTCGTCCACGCTATCGCAGGTCACGCTCATCCTGTCATCCTTCTCGTAGGTCGCGCTCATCCTGTCATCCTTCTCGTAGGTTGTGCTCATCCTGTCATCCTTCTGCGTGAAGGTAAATTGTGTCATGATCGCCGCGACGAACTCTTGTGGGTATGCTGCATTGGCTCACCCAAAATTGGTTGTCCATGCTACCGCAGGTCACGCTGTCATCCTTCGCATGACAGTGGTCTAAATTATCCTTCTGTGTGAAGGTAAATCGTGTCATGATTTCCGCGAGGAACTCGTGTGGGTATGTTGCGTCGTCGGGGGGTGACGATTCGATGTACATTGGGACGACGATACCGGGAAGACGCTCGAGAGTGACCTGGAAAGTTTTCCAACCAGGCGAACTTGGCTCGACTGCAAGCCGCAGCTGCGCCTGATCAGCATCAGCCAATGAGCGCTTTTAGCGACACCTACGAATCGAAAATTCCAAAGAAACCAACAGGCGGTCACCAGCCCGAAGAGACGCCATAGCTGATAGATGCGATGGCAGGCGCGGTAGATCGACTGGAAACGTGTACACAGGATGGCAATCATGATGACGGGCAACGAGCAGCCGACTTGATCGATCGTATGACAAGAGGGGAATGGAAGCTCAGCGATTCATATTCTGTGGCGTGTGGCTTTTCCTGAGTCTCCCATGAAGCGGAAGATCTAGTTCCGAAACTTTGTTTGACGTGAGATCGCAGATGCTTCTCAACGTTTTCGTTTTTCATTTTCTTTCTGCAAAAACGAGATGATGAAATCTGTTTTGTTCTTCCCAGGTTTGTTTTTCTTTTTTTTTTTCTTTTTCGCAAATTTTGGGCCATGATACAAAATTCAACTGACGAAATTCCTTTCTCATTGTTCTAATTCAAAAACTTGACGAAATCCTCCATACAGAGTGATGTATTTGATATCTTTTGAAGCGAATTTTTCCCTGTGACATCATAAGGAACAGTAATGTTTCTCTCTGAACAGCGTGGATTTTATTATCGCAACAAGAAGGCGATGACAGCTGAGAAGGCTGTGTTAGCGTCGCACTAACATACGGAAAATTATTGCGGCGATCTCACGTCATACGGAATTTTCCGTGTTTGCCAGAACGGACGAAAGGGAATTAGTCTGCGCCCGTGCGATCGGGGCGCGAATTTCCAATGGATGGCGTTTCATAATAATTTTCCGTTCGGTTATTTCCATACGGTTGAGTCCTAGGTTCTCAACTCTCACGTCAAACAAAGTTCATAACAAAGTTTCCCGAGCGCGTTACACGCGACCAACGGACAATCTGTGCGAGGTGTGTAAGAAGACGGCCAGGAGGACGAAGAGAACAGCATTCGAGAAGCAGAGGGAGTGGGCCAGTCGGGTTCTTTTCTTTTTCTTTTTTCTATGCGTATACGCGACCTGACACGTCTGTGCACACGCGACAGCAATGCTGTGGTTGTCTGACCTCGTCTGCGGGGTGTACCGCAACGAAACAGAGGGTGGCGTGACACGATAAGTCGAGCGCAGTACCCACGAAGAGCATAGTAGGCGACGACACGACGAGTTGTGGAGGGTGTGTGCGTACTCGTCGCAGCGAGGGCCTCCGGGTAGGAGAGGGAGTCTAACCAGGCCTATCCTTGTCCCAGGCCCGTTCGTGCTCGCGCTCGAGGACGCCGCGCGAACGTTCACAGAGACCGTGCTGCGGAATCTCGAATGGCATTTCCATGATCCTGATTCCTGAATCGCCTACACCCACACTGCTCAGGCTGGGACTCGGGGTGGGCGACGGCGTACACGCAGATCTCGCTGAGGGCGCCGTCGAACTCGGTCTCTGGCGTGTCCTAGGAACGTTCTTATTGATCGCTTGATCTCCA
>JBBPNU010001115.1:0-10789 GCA_038091055.1 Leccinum angustisporum
CCCCCTCGCTCCCATCTACACTCAGTTCCCCACCACCGCCAACACTTCTCAGCTGGAGCTCTCAGAAATACCAGGTCCACGCAAAATCGCTGTCTCTCTACCCTCATCGTCCGAGCACCCTCATTATACCTCGAGTGGCGTACGCCAGACCACATACTCGGAACCCAATTTGTCCTCTGGTAGAGATCACACACGGTATAGGGATACCTTTGCTGGACACACGCCCCCAAATTGCCCTTCACCTCCCTCATCCTCGTCGTCCGTACCAGCCACCCCGAGCCCAAGAATGTGTCCCGTTCACCTGTCCGAACAGCTAGTGCCTCTTGATTACCTTCAAAATCTATCGTACCCGAGACGAGATCCTATCGACGAACAGTTCTTGCAACGCTTCTCCACTCACACCCTCGCGTCGAATATGCTCAAAAATCCGCACTCATTCTCAGGTAGAATGAAGGTCTAGTCTTATGCATTTCACTAGCCGGCGCTTGACGGACTCTTTTGCTTTCTTCTGCACCCACGCTCGACGACACGAGCCTCTTTTTGCGCATTCTAGATTGGACCCTCACGTATATAGATTATGGACTTGCACTCTGGAATTGTCTTTTTTTCTGTAGTTTTCGTACGCTGTTGCACACACATTGGGTTTAATGTGACTTGTCATTGAAATGTAGTATCGGGAGTGAGGCTGACGCCACGTGACAGGGTGATGACTTCAAAGATCGCGCACAGATACGACTCGACTATGTATGGATGAAATGAACCAAAGAAAGTGTTTGAGAACCTCCCATTTGCATCCTCTGATGGTTTCGAGCAGATCTCCGTCTACACGACTCGCCCATCCTCCATTCTGCACTTGAAGGCTCCATCTGAACCCTAGCATGTTTTATCCGGTAGGTCCCTTTTGTCCCGTTTACCCCATTTACTTTGAAACAAGTATTGTAGATGTGGTCTGGGACCCGAAATATGCAAGTCCGCGTGAACAGGTGGGTTCCCGTGAACCCTACATGTGTGCGGCTGTCGGTGACTTGCACTGCGTACGATCAGAATGACTTGGAGCTTCCTTTTGGAGAGTACACACGATCTTTCTCGCTGTCTCATTGCGTGCAACCCAAAGACCAAGCTCCATGTCATCCGCGGACCTCTCTGGACCGCGCTCCCAGCCATGTGTTCCAGCACGATACATTACATATCTCGTTCTCCAAATGGACAACGCAGCATACGCAGTGGTGCGAGACTTAGACGTGGAGTCCGAGTCGCGTGTCTTTGCTGCGGGCGTTCAAATGTTGACCGTCGCAGGTAGGTCATGCGTCACATCACCTTCGGTGGATGAATCCGACGGGAAAACGATGCTGTCCTTTTTTTTTTTCTAATTTCGCGCCCGGTACTACTAAAAAACCGGCGTGTCTCGAGTTCTTTTCTGTCTCTTCCGTTTTCTTCCGTTCACCAGGCTGCCGAGAAACTTTAGGCCCCCGAGCGACTCATCTCCCTCCGTCCATGTGTATTTCACCTCCAAGGAGTACGGATGCACCCGACATTCTCACGTCCCGAACATCATGCATACCGCACTGTCGATCTCAACGTTATCGAGCACGAAATGGAGGTAGCTTGTTACGGTATCACAATTCTTTTATCGATCATACCATTAAAGACCCCCCACCCCTCGCAGCAGTCTAGACTCGCTTGTAGGTCCCCGAGGGGACTTTGAAATTCCAACCTCGCAGAGCTTTGGCTTGCCCCTTGCTACAACGAGCGTCAGGGAAGGTGAATCAGAAGCACTGAGAAGGCTGGTCTTGCATTCTGTGAAGTTTCGAAACGTGTGGTTGCTTTCTCGAAGCCAAAGACGACGAGTCCTGTGTGCACCTTGATCCTCCAGCCACAACCCTCTTGGTATGTGTAGGCTCGAGGAGTGGGTTCCGTACGTATTGACGGGACTGAATCACCGGAAATTAGGGTCGCCTCGTATGAAATTCGGTCTAGGGTCACGCGAGTTCCTTTGGCGTGTCAGGGAGTGTAGAGCCGAGTGGCAGGCGGCAGGAGGTAGGTAAAAAAAAAGGCAGTCGGATGACTGGCCGTGCGTATTTCGTCCCCAAGATTCCGATCCTCGTGCAGTCGATGACTGACACGTTCTGTTGGTGTCCCAGCACCAGACTGAGAATCTCGAGGGTGAGCACCTTTGTAGAACGATGCATCACGCTGCTGAGATTATGCCAGTGGTCCAGCCAAACCGCGGGAACGCCAAGCTGATAAACTTGGTTCTTGTTGCTGACTCACGTTTGTTCTGTTTTTTCCTCGGAGAGGTTTCCTTCACACTGACTGCTGGCTAAACCGAACTTCACTAGCGGTAGCAGGTATTTTTGCGTTCTGTATTCCGATCCTTGTACACATCGTTTATGATTGAACATCAGAACGAACAACGATGAGAATAGTCGGAAAAGGAAATTGTTCCACGACCTCCTGGGGATGCCGTTGACGGGAAACGACCGGCCGCATGGGTGCGTTTGATCGATAACATCGTTTCCGTCTATTTGATTCTCGAGTGAATTCCAAAACAGAAGGGAAAAATCCGTTTTCCATGAATTGGTGCCATCATGCGTTGACCTCGAATGGATGGATACAATCATATTGCACGGCATGCGGTGGCGGTGCGGATATAATGAAAATTGCTAATCAGCAATCTCATCTCAGTTGGTTTCTAGTGCTTCCTCACTCGTGGGCAATGTTATGTCTCCTGGGAGTGCGGAGCACAAGTCTTTGATGGGCCCTAGGAGTGCGATTCTCGGTGATCGTGTCGACAGACAAACGCCTTGTTCGCAGAATGACTTTATAGACTTGGATCCTTGTTCGAAACCCGGAAATTGGGTGTCTAAATTATTTCCATGCTTACGACGTTCAGAAAGGCTCACCTTTAATCCTCTTATGAACAGGGCTGTACCGTCCACCTTTCTTGTTGTACGATGAAATTTCCGCGAGCGGTAATTGCACTACGGATTGACTAATATGAAGCCCAGATCGTATTTACGGGGGCGGTCTCCTTTCCGGAGAAATTTGATAGACCCGGCGTGTTGGCCCTCCCAAAAAAGGTGAGAGTTTGTTCTCATTGCCACTGCTTTTTTTTGCATTTCAAGTTGCATCGAGTTTTGTCTTGCACTACCCCTTGAAATCTCCTGTATCAGAGTCCATACATGTGCTTGCACCTGCCTTCACTAAGTGGGCCGCAGGATGCCGGCTGCATCATGTCGGCCGAGACCACCCGCTGCCCATGCTTGACTGGAAGGTGAGAAAACAACGTTGCTTTCGACGGATAAAGGCAGCAATGCGATATTATGCTTTGGGTCTGTATGGCAACCATCCTTCTGTTCGGAATGGATCCGCGGGCGCGATGTTTCATCCTGAACCAAGTTTGGATGATCGGCTTAGCTGCGGCAAAAAGAAGCTCGGGAAAGGGCGCAGGGACGAAGAAGGGGATGTCAATACTAGAAGGAATAAGAAACCGTCAGCTAGGGGCGGACCTGATGTTACCTTACAACAAATATATTGATGGCGCGAGAGAACGCCGGAGAATACCGGGGGGTATCGCATGCGCGATTCTTTACACCATTTCATAAGTTTCCAGACCGGGGCCTCGACAATCGACGACGCTGTGCCCGTTGTGGTGCCTACATGAATTTCTCCACCTTGCTTCCCTTTTGCCGAACCTGAACCCCGCTTGCAACAATGTACTAGACATGAGCCAATCAAATCGCGTCCCTTATTATGCTGGCGTAGAACGGAGTGGCGCAGCGCGTATTCGGGACCTGTCAGGCAAACTTACCATGGTGCCCCTCGAACAAGCCTGATTTTGACTATGTATGAGATTTAGATCTTGTATCCGCGCCTAGCCCCGTCTACAAAAGGGGGTAGCGTGGTAACCAACCGCGGACGTAGTAGAAATTTCTAGGCCGTCGTTCCTTGGGGCCGAGGGCTTTAGAGTTTTTTAGGTACGATACACCAAGTGCCGCCCATATCGTTCGTTTTGAAGCAGGGTTGTAAATAGTGCATGGGATGCATAACGACGAACGGAGGTGCGTACTCGTCGAGAAGCGATCGAAACGCAGCGCCGCGGGCGATGATACTGGGGCGTGCGAAATGGTGTCCTCCGGATCGCAAGGAAGATCTGGCTCCAGTCTCGTTGAATGAATGGGTGCTCCAGAATTCGTCGGCTACAGGAACAAAAGAAAAACGTAAATCAGGAGTGACTAGTGTGTTTCAGTTCTGTGCTTGAAGCCAACCTTGTATTTGATTAGACCATCATTGGGTTCGAGCTGGCTGGCAAAAGATGGCTCCGATGAACGGACGCTTGCCAGTGTTGGCGACGGGGCTCCAGGTTTAATTTGCCCCTAATTAACCATATTTCGCAGTGTGGATTCAGCGGATGGTTTCGTTTAGACACCGGCACCAACTGGATATGATAGGTGGCGCATTGACAACATTCCGTGTGTTACGGAGCTGCGGAGAAGATATCCATTGTATTCGAGCCCTGGTGGGATCGCGCCTCCGCACTGGAACGAATCATTTCCAACTTGAAGTTTCGAGCCTCCGTTCGTCCGGGCTCATACGTAGTGATAAGGGCATGATGTCATGCCATCATCCTTATCTGAAAAAAAAGGCATTTATTTATTTATTTATTTTTCGAATACAGATAAGCTTTGTCCAATTTTGAACTGGTCTGCCGAACGCCGAGGAAGACGACGAGCAGAAACCCCCTTGTCCACGGCCATGTCATCAAAACCGCTTCTCCCAAAGACAATCCCGCCGCCGTCAGGCTCGCCCTCGACCGCCGCACCAGCCGAACCCAAGATTCGAGGTGCCAACCGCTCGACAAAGACTGCCGGAAAGCTCAAGGTCCTTCCCGACGAGCCGACAACCCCGGGCCCAGCACCTCGACCCGCACCGGAACTCGACGAGAGCCCGAATGTGACTGGTGACACTGACGAGGGCGACGACGAGGAAGAGGAGGAGGTCGATGATGATGACGAAGAGGGTGCGGAAGGTCGTTTACGGCAAATATCCCGGATCCCTCAAGGCACTGCGCGTCGCGACGCGCTCAAGTTGACAAAGAAGAAGGCAAAGTCGCTCCCGAGGGTGACTGCCTACGCTACCGCACAGTACGTCGTGCCGTTGCTTGCGGTTTCCGTTTTTTTCCCGCGTTTTTTTTTCGCGTTTCTCGTTCTCGTTCCCGGTCGTTGAACTTTGTATTGACGTCGGGTGGCACAGGTCGTATTTGCTGCCGGATCTTATGAAGTTCTTCAACGCACGACGTGGTGCATATCAGACGAATGCAAAGATTATCGACGACGTGATTTACACCCCGTATGCGTACGAACCGTCGGCCAATACCGACGTCTATCCCAAGCGGAGTGATCAGACGGAGGACTTGCTCGGGATTCCCGAGTTGTATCCGCCGACGTCTAATGCAACCAGCGCTTACCCCAAGAAGAAGCGGAGCAAGTTTCATGCCGTACCCACCGAAGCAGAAATTTTTGTCTTTAGCTACGGCACCGTCGTGATATGGGGCATGTCAGAGGCACAAGAGAAACGCTTTCTCGCGACCATGTGAGCCCGCCTGCTTCGCTTCTCCCGTATCTACTAAATCGCGGTTTATTAGACGGCGGTTCGGAGTTGATAGGCTGGGTAAGTCCGAGTGTTGGGTGACTTGAAGGCTATGGTTTACGAATGGCCTGTCTTGCTTAGGACCCGACAACGTCGAGATGGAAGACTTGAATTTCTACTATGCCAATTACAGCCGGTAAGTCTGTCGGAGATCTAAGCCATGAAAGCCATGAGACCCGAAATCTGATTTCCCGAAAAGCATATATAACGATGTGATTACCCTCCGGCATGGATCAGGATACATGTAAGCCCATCCGCCAGTCAGGGTTTATGTTATCTTTAGAACACCACGCCTCGTAGGACCAAGCTATCATTATCACACGCCCTCGCCCAATCCGTCAAGATATCATTGGTGTGTTCGACAACTTCTCGTGTTCCTTGGCGGTTCTTTGACCAATCGTTTTCATCCAAGTTTGAGGAACTCATATCCTCAAAAATAGAAGAAACTAAGGACATCCCTGAAACACTATCGGAAACAGGCAAGATCGGGATGCCCCATAAAGGTACGTCGTTCCCTTTGAATTTGTGAGCTCCTTCGCGAAGGCGTAAAGGGTAGAGATCATGCGTAAGACGGGAGAGCTCTTCATTTTACGGACAAATATCAACTCCGTCGGATCCGTGCTTGACTCACCTGTACGTTCACTCCGTTCCTCCATCGGAATGTGGCGTAGACTTCTTATCGACGTTTCCTTTGCAGGAAGTATTTTGGGTATGCATGTTTTCTTTTTGTTCATGTGGGCGCACTTGCCCTCCGCGGACATTAACGGAGAACGACAGACGTATCCCGATTTGCAACCCCTGTATGAAGCTGCCAGAAGCTATCTAGAGATTCCGCAACGCATTGAATTGTTAAACACGCGTGTGGAGGTCGGTTGACTCAGCTCGCTTGACGTGTACAGCTGATAATTGGATCGCCGACAGGTCCTCCAAGACATGCTCGAGCTCCTCAAGGAGTCGGTCTCGAGCAGGCACGCAGAGCGTCTTGAACAGATCGTGATCGCTTTGATTGGCATTGAAATCGGTCAATTATTCTCTACTTCCTATGAACGAGCTCCAAAAACTGACCCGGCCTTTTTTTCGGCAGTTCTTGGCATCATCACCATCCTCGTTGATTTAATGGCCTGAACCCCGTGGCCTCATTTATATCATACAGCACCCTCCTTGGTGTCCCCTTTCTCCAAGGAGTAAGGCCTCTCTGCCACTGCATGGACTTATATTACTCGTATCTGATCTCTTGCGGTCATTTCACTTTTTTTTCCATTCACTCTGGACAAGCCAACATGTTGTTTATGCTTACGCTTGGTTGCACAAGGCTTCCCGCATGCAATCGTGTTTATACCGCTACCGGAATCATGCTGCATATATTTTATGGTGCGTGTTGATATTGAGGTACCGACATCTTGGTGAGAAAGTTTGATAAGACGGGAGAAGATCGATGTGGTTGCAAATAACGGCCAGAACCCTGTTATACTTTTGTACTAAATCACGGAGTGCAGCTTGAAGGGGAAACCGTTTGCGACCAAGAGCTTTACTATTCAGGAGCCACCGATATGCACGTCGTCTCAAGTTGAACCCCTGACGAAATGACTCACTGTTCACATACAAGTCCCCGTCATTACGTTCGAATCAGGGCTTACAAGGAAGACGAACGGCAAGAGTCAGCTCCGCTGGCTGTGACTGCGGGTTTGTGATCCTCGGCCCTTCTTCGATGCCGGTTGAAGCGGTGACGACAACGCCCGGCGCTATTCAATGCGCGTTCACACGTATGCCCCTGGACGCCAGCTGCTTTTGCGAAGGAGCGCGTGAAAGACATCATTGCCCCTTTCCGCAGGAACTTGAAAAATGATCGCCGACTGTGGCCAGACGTCGGGCTAACACACTCTTAGAAGTTCAATTCAATTCAACGATCAACTCATCATCAAAATCTGCCGTAGCCCCACGGCGAACGCCAGCTGCTTTTGCGAGGGAGCGCGTGAAATACATGATGATTTCCCCTTTTGCAGGAACTTGAAAAATGATCGCCGTCGGGCTAACACACTCTAGTTCAATTCAATTCAACGATCAACTCATCATCGAAATTGGGTAGCCCGACGGCGAACGCCAGAACAAATGATGCTGGAGCCTTATCGACCGAAGAGAACGCATCATGATGATGATGTACCTTTCGGCGGCGAATTCAATATCATCATCATCATCCAGTCACGATGATTGCCATCACCACGTTTGCCGTTCCCCCCCCCCCATATGAAGCATCCTACGGGTGGTATATATGCAGTCAATGGCAATACCCGAGGCTGGATGGATGGGGATGGGGCGCCACGGATTCGGGCGACGGGAACTCCCGTCTGCTTCGACCCCCTGTTTTGACGAGCATCACGTTCAAATGGCCAATTCCATGTGCGACGCAACGAACCGTTGGTACTAGTTGGTATCGCGATCAGGTTGACCACGCAGCCATACATGGGCGACGTCCGAGTCGTCCCGAGCGGCCGCCTTGGCATCTTGCAACTCCTGCGGAAGATCGCGAACGTGGTCGTGGTGGCACACGTCTGATGCCGCTGTTCGCCGCCGGTGATCAGAGGGTACTTGCCTCTCAGCCTGTCGATCTTGCCATCGTTGTCCCCGACATTCCTGCTGGATTTACTTAACTCGAACTCCGGCTAGTACCAGAGCCATCTGTGTGAGCGCTCGACTCCATACATCATGAAGGTGGGGTATGGCACGCTCACGCTTGATGTATGTGTCTAGGTCAGGCAGTTCCCGGGTGTTTCTCTGGCACGGCGATGGCCAGTGATGATGTTTGCGGGACCGACTAGTCAGGGGGGCTGGAATGACATTCGGCGCAATCGTGTCATGAAGACAAATGTAGAACAAATCCACTCTTTGGCATTTCGACAATTTAGGAAAGTCTAGTATTCGCCACGATGCCCAAATTCACAACCGAAACGGAAGCACCTTCTGCCCGCCAATGAATCCGTCTCCTCCCAGCCCCCACCCCTTGTTCCAGCCCGCCTCGCTCCTTCGCGCCGCTTTGATCTTAAAGAACAGCGATCCGTCGAGTAACTGCCGCACGTCTTCCTTGTCCACCATCCCGTTCTGTTGCACCAGCAAAAACGTCGTCATCCACTCCAAGAACCCGGCAACCCATCCAAACGGATCCATTGCGAGGCGATTTCCCTGCGTAAACATCCAGAGCTCGTACAGACTCATCGATGTACGAGGCGTGCCCTTGGGGTTCGTCGTGCTATACTGCATCGTCGCGTCAAGCTACGCCAACTTACAGGCGACTGAGAGATCTACCCACCTTGCACCACATATCCTCGAATTTGCATGGAAGGAAGCGGCCTTCGGTGTCAAACACCCCCGAGTCAGATCCGTGCTTGCCGGCATGGATCGTCTCGACGTAGATGCGCAGAAACGGATCGGGGATGTAGCTCTTGGCGAGTCTAAAACAATCAAAAATGCATCTCAGCGTTTTGAAATGGCGGTGCCACAGACGGAAGCTGACCTGGTCGGCAACGACAGTGAGGCGTGCAACACGATCGTTGCTAGCAAGCTGAACAAGAGGTTGAACCCGAGATCGCGGAACCCGCGCCAAGTGTCCATTGGCCAGATGACGCCATCGCCGTCTGGATCCCAATACAGGCAGTGCTGTTGCATCACAGACTAGATGGCCCAACTTCGTCATGCAGAACTGTACTGAGTGAGAGGAGCACGAACATAGTCTGAGTATTTTTCGGCGTGGTGGACGCTCCCATCGGGGTGTTCGGCGCTTGGGGCGACAGATGCGCGAGGAAGATAGGGCCGCTCGACGAAGGTGTCGGTGTCTATCCTACCACGACGCTTTCCCGTCACTGGAGCCCGCGGGGCGTCCAGAGCCTGTTTAGACTTGAGTGGCACGTCGATCATGTTGCTTCGCCTGATAGACTCGATGAGCGTGAAGAAAGAAACAGAGAAAATAGACGAGGATGATTCTAGGTTGATGGGAGCTGCATACATGCTCGTTAGTATTCCTGTTTCCGTACAATGTCAGCCAGTCCGAAAGCAAACATGGCATTCTCGTGTTAGTACCGCCGTCATAGTATTTCATCATCGGCTAAACTCTAACGAAACTTCAACTTGTCCATTTTGTGATATTCGAATCTACAAAATACCAATAGCAAAGCGATCCTAGTCCATGAGCGGAATGTTTAGTCCTTTTCTGATCCATTGCAACTCTCGCTCGGAGTGACCTGGCCACTAAGTGGGGTGCTCTTCGCGGGTCGCTTCACCCGTGCAAAGATGCCAACCTCGGGGTCGCGAATGAAGTTGACGATGACCATGGGCCAACTTGGGTGGGACGGAAGCGAGCCATAGAATTCAGGTGCGAGGGCGTGAAGAGCAGGGAGACGGGTCCAAGGGATGGATGGGAAATCATGATGTTCATTGTGATATCCGACCTGTCAAAGGGGTTAGTCATTTAGAGGGAGCGCAAAAGAATCGACATACGTTGTATGCCAGCAGATTAAGAGGACCATAATAGCTGTAGGTTTCTTGATTAAGACCGTCCCATACATAGTGTTCGGCGATGAAATGACCGGCACATGGGTGTAGACTGCCAGCAAAGAAACTCGAGAACAGCAGGTACAGCAGTGGTCGAATACCAAATGTTTGAACCAAGACATAATCAAATATGAGCTGGACGACCAGGTTGATAAAGTGCCATTTAGTGAGTGTCTGCGTGCGAACGAAGCCAGGCCTCAGCGCGTAAAAGAATATCTGGAAAGTGCTTCCATAGGGATGAGAGGCTGAGATGGCCAGGGGGCAAGGGACAATGACACGCACGCAAAGAAAGTCTTTCCAAGAACGTTGTTAAGACAAAGAAGCTCAAGGTGGGTTGGAAGATCTACGTCTATGCCGTCTTCACCGATATGTTTGTGATGCTCAAGGTGGTATCTCTTTTGGCGAGAAGATAAATGATGGCGTAGATTTAATACAAGTTACGACATACCTTGAATGAAGCAGAATACGGTACGCCGATAGGTATGTTTGCAAAGACAGCCAACGCTTTGTTGGCGCCGATACCTTTGAACGCGAGGTTGTGGGTAATCTCATGAATTGCAAGAAAAAGATTGTGGTTTGCGGTGCCGCCCACCGCATA
>JBBPNU010001116.1:0-10785 GCA_038091055.1 Leccinum angustisporum
ATCTTTTACTTCTATATTTTATCATTATGATGTACATATGCCTACGAAGAAAAACTGGTTGTACTGTACGAGCTATTGACACAACATGAGTATGCAGCGGTGATGCCCAATGGGGAGATGAAAGCAGACGAGTCCGTCACCAACTGTGCTCCATTCCAATGACAGGGCCGATCGCATTGGCGTCTTGTGGCCCCCAAGACCCTTGGCACGGTGAATAGCAGCGATCTGTTCGTCAAAATTGACATCGACGGAATACTTGTCCATCGTGCTGACCTTGGTAGCAGTATGCCCATCCCGGGCGTCATTTTCTCCCTCCTTCAGGCGTTCTCGTTCCTCTTCCTCCTTCTTTCGTCGTTCTTCGTCCGCTTCAGTGTACGGGTGAGGCCCTTGAGTGACGAGGTGTATATGATCGGATCGAATGGATCGCTGGACGTGAGCGACAAGGGAGAGGGTGAGGACCGACTCAAGGAAGGCCGCGAGAGCGTAAACCAGACGCCGTTGCGAGGAGGGCGAGAGAGTATCTGTAGAAAAAAAGAATCTGGTTCAAGTCCAAGATCCTTGAACCGCAGGCGTCTTTCCGCCCTGCTCCCTCTTCAAGTTGGCTAATCCTGAGACGGTTCTTCAACCTCCTCCCCGGCAGATATCCGATCCGCCGTACGATGCCTGTAGTATGCATGATAAGGGTCCGCAGGGTTGAGGATCGAGAACTTGGGATCCTGACGCTGATTCTCGCGGACCTTGTCCTCGAACTGCGGGGATTAACCGAGTGCGCGATGAAGAGAGTAGTTCTGTCAATCACGGCTGATCATGAGAGAAGAGCATCAGTACCAAGGAGAGACCACCTCGAGACCAGTAGACTTACTTGTATTTAATCTCTGGAGGAGGGAGAATGAGGGAGGGTTCATTAACCATGTCAACGTCGCCATTGAAAGTGTGCCCGTTCAACGGCGAGCTTCCAGAGTGTCAATTGAGATCGAGCAATAGGTCGTCCACAGGGATCTGTTGACCACAGGTAGTACAGGATGAGCCAAAGTCTCGGGAGCCTGGATAGGTGGTGCGGGCAACGACAGAGGGGCTGCTGGCAGTGATGTTATCGGCGGAGGGGGAGCAGCAGTAGGTCCAATGCCACATTGGCGTCCTGTGACCAAGACCCTTTTGGCACGGTAAATAGCAGCGATCTGTTCGTCAAAATTGACATTGACGGAATACTTGACCGTCGTGCTGACCTTGGTAGCGGTATGCCCGTCTCAGACGACTTTTTCTCTCTCAGCCTTCAGCCGTTCTCGTTCCTCCTCCTCCTCCTTTCGTCGTTCCTCGTCCGCTTCAGCACCAAAGATATCGACGTGTGCGTGTGAGGTCCTTGAGCGACGAAACGACGTCAGCACCTCGTAAGAGTTCGGACACCTGGCATTCAACTTGTCTGTGTCTCGACTGCCATGGTATTGCCGAGATGTCAGTTGGGATCGAGGTCGCGGGCTTGTAACAAGATCCGAATCGTTGAAATCGACTGTTCGCTATTTGTCGGGCTGTGGCTCTACTATGGAGAATGAATGACTCGGAATGGTATTGACAAAAACGGGTACAGACAATGCGCTACAAAGTTTCAGACACAGCATAATAAAAATCTTTATCGAAATACTTGTTCAAATAAAAACTATCGGAGGCGTGAATACTGTTGGAGTGAGTCAAACGATTGTCGGCAACACGGCCGAAACGAGGAACAACGTGTGCGTAAGACCTGAGCTGGTCCAGTGGAAAAACTTCACAAAGGTCTTCTCCAGATGCACGTTTTGCTTTCTTCAGTACATGAAGGCCTGTACTAGCCTCGATCGGGGAACCACGTTGAGGTACAAGATCCATTCTTTGTGCATAGACAAGGGCGCGGCTTGCCCAATGGATTCTAGTTCCTCTTGGCGACGCGGGACACATGATCAAGCGGACAAGAACGATAGAATGCCCTGTGTGAAATCAATAAGTGAGAAATCATATGTCATAAGGCGACAGACGTACCCGATAGGCCACTAGTTGGCCACTGAGACTCTCTATCCACTTGTAGTACAGCCGCATCGTATCGACCATACTTCCATTCTCGGTCAGGCGGATGAGCGTTGACACTAAACACCGAGGAAGACTCGTTCAAATTGCAGTAGCTCTTTTGCTGGAGGCGGACTCTAAACCAAACCTGGAGCTCGGTGAACGGAAGTTCAACGTCCGGAGGAGATCGCCTTGGGCCTCCAAATGTGTAAAGGTGATTGAACGATGCCTGCGCACGCTTCACATAGTCACCCAACGCAGCGCGAAGATCCGCAAGTCTGAACGTCTCTGCAACTTCTTCGACTGTTTTGCGGCGCCAGTTGGGTTCAATATTGAGGTGGATAGCTGTCTTTACGGCAACAATAGTCCGGGGTGGAAAGTGGTTCGTGTCGGAACTAGCCTCCTTCACAGAGACCTTGAAGAAATCTGTCGAATTGCGTTTTGCTGACCACAGATCTTCCAGCACATTCTTATTATCACCATTGTCAATGCTAACCTCGACTTCAGCCTCATTGTTACCGAGCTCCGCTTGGTCCTGGTGGGCTACCTGGGATGTCCGAAGAACCACCGCAGTCTCAAACATTCGACGCTTCTCGTCGCGGTCGAGAGTACGGCATATTTGTCCGTCGAAGTCATGATTGTTCGTCATGGAAGCCGGGTCCTTCACAACTTCAATGTGAGCATGTTCGGTAGTATCTGCCGACCATTGCAACAGGGACCCGACTTGTGAGATGCTCGGAATGATATGTTGTATCAATTCAAGCTTCGGGATGCGGAAGTGGTCCAGAGGTCCATGCTTCCCCCGACGCAAGCCACGGTCAAGGATAGTTTGCTTGTGGTCGTGGAACTCATTGAGCGCCGCCTGGATCTTGTCCCGCGTTCGTGAGGTGATAGCGGGGGCCTGTGATAAGTACCTAACTTCCATGAGAGAGCGGATTGCAATGAGAATATCTCTGTCAATAGCACCAGAAATTACGACAACGAGATATCGTTGGACATCTCGTTGTGTTCGTCCGCCGACCTGCTTGAGCTTCGTGATACCATGGTCGAAGTGGCGAATGCCGGTAATCTTGGGGAGTACGGAGAAACGGAAGTCCATTTCAGCATCACCAAGGGCGCACCTGCACCAGCGAACATCATGATCCCAACATTCCCGGTGCCAGTGGTGAAGTCCCTCGGGTGTTAAGAACCGAGAAGGCTCTGCAAGGGGCCAGTTACGCCAGAAAGGGAACGCCACCCCACTCAGGCGAAAGGGCTCGCATGCGTCGAAGAAAGCCTGGATGTCTGCCTCAAGGTGCAACACGGATTGAAGCTGGTTTAATGTTAAAGCAGCAGTACGTGGTGGGTGCCTATCCCGGTCCCCGAATTCCTTGCTTGAAGCTGTGGTGACTGGGGAAGTTTGTCCTCGTACGCAAGCAATTAGGCAGGCTTCCGGGGTATCGAGAATGTATGAAGCCAGTACTGTGTAACAATAGCGTAGATCTCCCAACGGGTCAGACATCGTGCACCCGTATTGTGCTGCAAGTTTGAGTGGTTGAAGGATTATGTCGAGACATTCGTGAAAGAGTCGGGCATCAAGAAGTGAACGCATTCTAGGGGTATCATGGAGGAACTCGGGGATTGGCATTAATGCCAGCAGTAGGAACGCATGCGATGTGGCCTTGTTCCGGACATCCATTTTGACGTTGGCTAGACTAATTAACAACGGATGCGCAACCTTGCCTCCACAAATGTTGGTAATATGAGTTTTATCCGACGACAGGATAACACCACATAATGTGGCACCAACAGGGATTTTTTCCTACATAAGCACTCAGTTCACGAAGCTTAGGCTGAGTGCGGGTCCTTGCCTGCATTTCCCAGCACCCATCACTACTCATCCACTCATCATATACCCTCACGTCACGCTCCGCAGAGGTATACTTGCGATATGGAACATAATTCATGTTGTCCACGAATAACGGGTGGTTGAACAACGATTTGACGCAGTCAAGAGCGTCACGATAATAAAGGCGAACCGGTTCCTTCGTGGGATAAGCGGTGGGGACGATCCTGTAGGACCAACCCAGACCAGATGGCAGAGATTCGGCACGGGAACGCAACTCCCGTGCTGTCCAAAAGGAGAGGGGCAGCATTTTGGTCTAGGTCGCGATTAGTAGGAGGTAGACACAGCATTTGATCCACGTACAACTTTCAAAGATAAGTACTCGTCAATAGAGCGCATGCTAAGTCCCGACTTCAAAAGGAAATTTGCTGCCATCCAGTCATTGGCATCGGCGAAAGGGTAATAGACATTTTGAAGGCGATACGCTGAATATTGGTCCTGATCAAATTTATCGAGGAATGTTTCACCAGCTCCATAAACAGCTGATGCGCCTTCGTAATAGTCCGTCACCCAGCCGCGTGAGTTTGGGGCGTCTTGAATAGGATCCGCATCCACCATGTCGGCATTCTCGTCTGCGGCTGCTGCAAAGTCAGGCTGATGATCCAACGCCAAGTCGGGCACAGGTTCATCGAATTGGTCTGGACTCGGAGGAGGAACAAAGAACGGGGACGTTGAACGAGCGGGAGATGGTATGTGAAGTTCAGGAGCGGGAACCTTAGGAACTTCAAGCCGATGCCGATAGTTAGCGTCATGACACCTAGAACGGGGCTGCTGGAGATGTTGCGTGACGCCCTCCAACGTCAGAAACTGTTTGAGACACCTAGGGCAGTTATGCATCGAAAGCGAGAGAAGCAAGACGTGGCACCGTGCCAGAACGCAACATGTGTTCGGCTGTGCACGTAATGACGTACATTGTCGATTAGACACCCGTCCACCACAAGTTCAAGACCCTACGGAGTCCTCACCTGCTCTGCCCTGCCTCGCACGCCGTTCTCACACCTCGGGAGACTCTATGGACGTGACTGGACTCGGGGGCGAGAAATTGATCCTTTTAAGTTTTGAGCAGCGTCATCGGCCCATCTGTCCATTTCGAACAGATGACAACGGGCTTGGTCAGATCTGCAGGGATGCAGTATTGAGGAACGATGGTGAGATCAGTACGAAGAGGCTCATAACACTCATGGTTGACTTTTCTCTAACATCACTGGTCGCAGACCCTACACATGATGCAATCCCCACCCTGCTGTTGAGCCTACGACTTGCTGTGGCTACAGAACGGACATCATGATGTGAACTCAGTGTCTGTGGCGGCTTCATGGCGGTTTCATTCAAGCTCTGGAAGAGATACCTATGCTTGAAAGACGCGGCGACCAGGTTCAATGACCAGTAGTACAAGCCCGCTGCCCTCATACAGTGCCTCCAAAACCTGTGTTCCCCGCTCCCCCAACCCTTCTGCTGCGTACGTGACGTCTCACACTACCCCTGATACCCCTTCACCATCGTACTCACCATCGAAATCTCCAGCGTCGTCCTCCCCCTACCCCTCCTCGTATCGAGCCTGAGGATCTCGCAGTCAAGATCGTCTTGGGATCGTCACCACTAAGTTCGCCCTTATTGCACACTCGCCCTTTTCTCAAATCGCTGACTACGCATTCAAGGGCCTATCTATTCCCTCCTGACCATTCCTTGTCACTTGAGGTGACATGGAGTACCGTTGGCGACAGGCCCGTCTGCTTCATCTCGTATTGAGAAACCCATGTCCCCCGCTTCCCCAACCCTTCCACGGTGTACGTGATACCTCCCACTACCCCACTACCCCTTCACCATCGTGACCCTCTCCTCCCACCCTTCCTGGTATCGAGGATCTTGCAGCCACCTCGGCATCTTCATCACCAGGTTCGCCCTTATGCATACTCGCCCTTATCTCGAGTCGCTGACCACATATTTAAGGACTTATCTTGACCTCTTAAAGATCAGAAAACTTAATCTTGTTGACGTGGCTGGGTCAGAGAATCATATAGGTCACTCCGGAGCCGGGAATAGCATTATCGATCAGAGTCTCTTGACTCTCGGACACATCATCGATGCTCTTGTCGATCACTCACCACACATGCCATATCAAGAGCTCAAACTCATTGTCTTCTGCAAGACTCGTCGAGGGGCCGCACGAAGACTTGCCCCGTTACAATTGTCTCCAACATGGAGGAGACATTTCCCTTGATTACGATTCCAGCCGGATCTCTACACAACAAGTCCAAAATCAATCAAGGACGGCGCGAAATTTTCTCAGAGGAATAGGTTGGCGAAATCGAGAGAATTGAGGCAGACGTTCTAGCAGGTCGGAGGGATGTCATTTTATTATCCGAAGAGACATGGAACCAGTTGAGCGCTGAGCAAGAACCCCGGCAGACAGAAGTGAAGAAGGCGGTGGAGGTCAGAGAGAGTCAGCTATGGAGTGTGCAGGGAAGAGTTCGAACAAAGTATAACATTATTGATGAAAAGCGACGGGGGGAAGAGAACTTGATATGAAGAGGGGTCAACTCAAGGGGGCGAAGAGCATCTTGGAAGAAGAAGGCATTGTTCGGGAGGATCCCCCTCCCCCTCGGCGTCTCCGCCTTCATCATTCCAATGCCCTGATCAGCGACGTATACGCACACGCGTTCGCATCACGACACACAGCCCACCTCGCTTCTCCTGCATCCCCACCACAATGCATACGGTCCGATCACAGAAATGACCAATTTCATTATCGGTATGCTGATGCTGACACTACAAGACGGCGACTGATTTGACGGCGTGCCACTCGCTATCGCTCTCCTCACCCTACTCCTATCGTACGTCACACCATGCCATGCGATGTGGCACGACAACGCGACAGTACACCTCCCGTGACGACGGTGCAACAGTGTGCCGGTGTGCCCACTCACATTGTACTGGTACCACCGCGACCAAACACGACGACACGATTCGTGCCGTGACGCGTCGATGCTCGTTCAAACGTTCAACGTTCACCGGCCACCTCCCGCTCACAGAGGCCGTACCTGTACCCGTAATAATCCCTGTCACAGCGTCGGAGTCGATACGATTTTGTACGATGTAATGCGGGCCTCATTGAATAGTAGGATTTCCAACTCCGAGTCGCTAATTTCGACAGCAAGCCCATTCAACAATATATTTTCCTCTCTCCTCGAATCGCCAGCATGCCAGTGGAAAATGGCTATCCCAACTCAGACGCGTCCTACGACTCAGGAGGTATCCAAGAAACTGCGACAAAGAGCCACTCCATTAATTCTGAGTCTCTTCGCAGCCTCAGCGTTGTTCCTGGGACGCCCAACGCAGATACACCCGAATCTTTCCCTTCCTCGGATCCCCCTCAGGCATGTGTGCAACCTTTCCCTAACGCTCGGCAGGTTCACCGGGCTGGAGCTGCCTTGGTTGGTACCCCCAGTGCTGTCGGCGCCATTCGAGTACGGAAGTCATCCACTATGTCTCAATTCATGACGCCCGCGCCTATCAGAGGGTCACCGTTGGCAATGCAGGACTCTGTGGTGTCGAGATGTGTCTCAAAAGTAAATCGTTGTCTGACGATTACACTGCGCTGTACTAACTCAAACTTTAGAAGTCAACTACTAACGAACAAGAGGAGTCGGCAGATGCTGAGCAAATGGAATTTGAAGCGGAAGATGCACGACTGGTGCTCGAGGTCGCAAGATTGCGCCGCTCTGTGTGCCAGCTCGAGCAAGACCTGGCCGAGACCAAGGGCGAGGAAAATCTCGCTCTCTGCAATCTATACAAGCATCGAGCCAAAGAAGCAGGGAGGTTGCTCGCGTATGCCGAGTTTGATGTTGGGTTCATCCGCAATTCTATGCGCAATGCCGGTGTGTCCTATCAAGTCTTAGATGGACCACGCATCCCGAAACGCCGCCGTATGTCTCCCTCCACTCAGGCTACTAGCAGTCCAATTGCTCGTCCGGGTACGTGACCATTTCTAGGTCCTTGTCTTCTTCATTAATACTTGCATATTTCGCTAGTCTACTCAGGATCTCCGGAGGTTTAATTTCGTGGTTGGAGACTTGTTAAACATTCCCTTGTTGTATTCATGTATTGTGGTGCAATACTATTCTTATCTACTACGATGTTTTCTGTGCAAATAGGTCGACAAACTTGCGGATCGATTTGCTCGATCCCAAGTGGAAATCACAACGAAACGCGGCTCTGGAAAGTGTTCAGGCATCGGAGTTCTTATAGGGTGCTGACGTCGTTTCGTCACCCAGGGACACCGAGTACTCCTCTTCAACCAGTCTTGCCATACGGAAGCGGACATAGGGACCTCATACGCACACGTCGATATCTTTGGTGCTGAAGCGGACGAGGAACGACGAAAGGAGGAGGAGGAGGAACGAGAACGGCTGAAGGCTGAAGGCTGAGAGAGAAAAAGTCGTTTGAGACGGGCATACCGCTACCAAGGTCAACACGACGGTCAAGTATTCCGTCAATGTCAATTTTGACGAACAGATCGCAGCGCTGCTATTCACCGTGCCAAGGGTCTTGGGGGCCACAAGACGCCATGCGATCGGCCCTGCCATTGGACTTGCTGTTGCAACACCTCCACAGATGACATCACTGCCAGCACCACCTATGCAGGCTCAGGTCTGTGGCTCATCTGGCGTATTCAGCCGCGACCGTGTCATCACCGCAGCCTGCTTCTGTGTATCCTAACCAACCGGTACCGGTCATGTTGCCGCCCCTCCGTCCTCAAGGCCCGAATGCTGTACAACCGTTTGGATTCCAACCTCCTCCTGGCGGTGTGTACCCTGCTCGGATGAGCGGCATGTGTAGGCCACTGGCTGGCATAGTTCCGGAGCGCGGATTCGGAAATGGATGCCCTCGAGGAGCAACCCTAGATCAAGAAAATAGATTGCCGACTTGCTCCCTGGCGGCGCTTTCTATCCGGAAGCAGATTGGATCAGCATGCACCCTCATACGGTCTCGCTCGACGGAAAGGCGAGACGGTGACTGGTCTGCCCCTCACGTTGATTGTTCGACGCTGCGCAAGCGATTCATTCAGGCCGCGGGGAGTACGCCACCTGCTTCGAAGATGTGAATATCTTAGTACACGGGCAAGATGCTCACGAATTCTAGCACGATCACGAGTTACCATCGAGCAGACTACTGTGTGCGTGCCAAGTACCTGAGACTGATAGAACCCTAACCACCGTCAGGATCCCAAGTTCTCGTTCCTGAACCCTGAGGTCCCTTATCACGCATACTACAGGCGTCGTACGAATCGAATATCTGCCGGGGAGGAGGGCGAAATTATGCCCGCGGTTCAGGAGGACCTTGGACTCGGACTCGGACCACTTTGTGACTCACCCCCACCTCGTCTGAGTCACTCCTCGCCGTGGACGTACTTTCCTTGCCACCCTCTCGATGGCCTGTCTATCTGTGTGATGGTAATTCTGTACTGTAGTAGAACTCTTCTGTGAGCGCTGTCGGGGCCTATTCGACTGTACTCGTGCGGTGAATCTGTACACAGGCTGTAGTGTTGTAGATCTCGTGTGCCAGTGTGGCGCCCCCGGGCCGTCTCGGAGCGCTGTCGGGACTCGTTCAAAATTGTACTCATGTGCGGCTATGTACTCCCTGGTGTCGTGGAACTCGTCTGTGGCGCCCCGTCAGCGTTGTCGGACCTGTTCAATTAAGTATCCGAGTCTGTATGACCTGTATTTGATCCTCCAAGCATCCGTGTGCCCGTAGTATGATTACATCCGTGTGTTGTCCATGCCCCATGATGCTCTTCCGATCTCCGCTCACGTCGGGTCTCAATCTTCTGGGATTAACCCGTGCGCGACGCTCTCACAGGTACACGACTCTATTATGTGGCTGCTGACCGACCACCCCCTCGGCCACATCCTCGCGAGCACATCCAACGACCATACAATGCGGTTCTAGTCGCCCAAGCGCCGCAGAGGACACTCTCATGATACTTTTCAAGGTCGATACAGAAAGTGCGTCGTGCCACATAGCGTGTGGCGATTAGCGCTGACGAGGTGCCAGTGACACAGAGGCAGACAAGAAAGTACTCTGTCAGGTATTACACGGTTGCACCTCCCCGAGACGGTGGACGATGAACGTCGAAGTTACTGGTGCACAACTTATTTGCGGTACGTCTTGTCCATCTTCCTTTAGGTAGGTCACGCCCTTAGTGTCTTTCTGGCACACAGCGCCGACCCCCGCGAGACGTCTCTGCGCTCAACGCCCTCAGCAACTTCGACGCCGCGATCAGCCTGAGCGAAAAGTATACAGACAAGCTGTCCGACTTGAATGAGGAAGAGTATCGACAACTCGAACAACTTGAATCGTTGTTCAAGTTCTTGGACGACATCATACCGTTGGATGACGGAGAGGAGATCGAGAAGTCTGAAGACGAGGAGCCAAAAGCGGTGCGTTGTTCTTTTCGTGCGTTTGTCGAATGCGCGGCGTTGACAGACTTGGTATAGGCGATCGGAGAGCGACTACGAGCAACGGTATGAAGGATACGAGCGTCGGATCTAGGACATCCAAGGACAATGGCAGGATTAAGGAGAAGGAAACCAAATGCGTGTCTTGTTGTCCTGTAGGGGTTCCCGTCGATCAGAACGCTGAGGCATCTGCGGTCAATGTGAAGTCGCTCTTCGGGAACTGGTCTATCCTCATCCTGACTGTTCCTTGAGGGTGACACTGGCATGGAGCACAGACTCGTCTGCTTTCATCTCCCCATTGGGCATCACCGCTGCATACTCATGTTGTGTCAATAGCTCGTACAGTACAACCAGTTTTTCTTCGTAGGCATATGTACATCATAATGATAAAATATAGAAGTAAAAGAA
>JBBPNU010001117.1:0-10784 GCA_038091055.1 Leccinum angustisporum
TCCAACAGTCCCTTTCATAGTTATATCGATGGCGGCGCCGAATTGACCGAGCCGCTTCCCACACCTGAGTGGACTTGGGAACCGTACGCGGTACCCTTGCAAGTCGCTGACACACGAATCGAGTACGATAAACGCTACAGAGCCACTCGAATGTCCATCAGAACGCTCATGTGCCAACGTTTATAAACATCGAAACCGACATCAATGTCAAGCTCCGCTGGGGAA
Organism: Leccinum angustisporum; assembly: GCA_038091055.1. Lineage (NCBI taxonomy): Eukaryota > Fungi > Basidiomycota > Agaricomycetes > Boletales > Boletaceae > Leccinum > Leccinum angustisporum. Next base: position 226 of record JBBPNU010001117.1, read on the forward strand.
TTACCACCGGTTGCGAAATAAACGCCATGCATCGCCGCGATGGTATAATAATGAAATGATCCAAGGTTGCTCGCCTGTCGAATCTAAATGCGGAGTCCGACGGGGAGAAAGTGGGCCGGAGGGAAGGAGACTTTCCAGACCCCAAACTTTACTTCCCATCCACTTTGGGGCTCAAGGTCGACTTTGCGTCTCCGTCGGAAGCTTCATCGATCTTGAGATCTGCGAGAGAAGTGGCTGGCACTATGGGTTCACCGCTTTCCCATCCTTCTACAGGTGTGCGGTCTGCATTCTCAACCCGTATAAAGTGCTCTGGGGACAGGAAGCCATGGACATCGCCCTCCGTCAGGACGACACCGTTCTCGGAAAGATGAAACTTGATTCCCGCGTCGAGTGCTTTTTGCACATTCACAAAGATCAAGATCTCGGAGGATTTCCGCATGCCTGTATTGCCGCGCGTGACGATCATCTGATGACCAAGAAAACGTACACTTACCGCTTATAACATCGCTACCTGGGATATTTTGTGCGAGATGAATGTGGTTCCGATTCATTTTTGACAATCCCTGGGTAGCTGAGAAAAGAGTTCAGTGAACGGGCGGCGGCAAGGAGACGGAGAAAGATAGGCCAACCTATGAGTTTCCAAGCTTGTTGTGTCGTACCATGGACGGCCATGGGGATGTCGGATGCGGATAATATAGGTTTCAGATCAACCTCAATATCCTAGATCACACGTTGAGTATACGACTCGCGGAAGATTGCAAAAATGCCAGACCTTTATAGAATGGCCTTGATTAGCCCGTATCCACCACTCGTCTGCAGTAGACCCTGACGCTTGGGGCTCGAACAAGAGATGATATCGCGACTTTTGATCACGCTTCACGATCTCCTGGAGCTGCGAGAACGTGGCGTCTCTGAACATGGGATTCGAAAGCTGTCCGAGAGAGTGAGATCCATCGATCGCCGTTGTGTGGGTTTGTGGGCGCACCACGTCCGAGACCCTCGCATATCCATCCCGACGGATGTTCAAACCCGCCTTTTCTGCGCCATGGCGAAGTAACCACGAGAGACTCTTCGAGATCCGTACGTCCGGCGAGTCTCTTGGATGTCCGCGCATTTTAGTGGGAGGCGGACCTTTTTTCGCTGGCTTGTCTTTTCTGGCTTGGATCCGTTGTTCTTCCATTATATACTATCTGTCGGTAAACGTAGCGCGGACTCGAAAATTGCTTGTGTGGTGTGCTCAGCGGGTGATCTCGGTTACTGAGATCGGACTAATATGTACTAGTTAGTAACTGTTACCAATTGTTACCACCCAATTGCAACCGAAGTGTGAATTCCACATACCAGCGCTAAAACCTGGTGAATATCTCAGACTCGGCTACCTCATGTCGATAATAGACATCGTGCCGCAGTCTTCGTCAACCCAGTGGCCTACCGCCATCACTTTGAAGCACTACAAGACTCTCCAGAATGTCTTTCCCCCATTCCTCGAGGTGGTCAGGTCTCAAGGAGTACATGCAACCTCGCGAAATTCGTCACTCGCTTGCCTCTAGTCGGCCGGCCAGTGTGGCGGGCGAAGAGGTTCAATCTCCAGGACGCAGCACGATTCATAGCTGGGGTAGGTGGGCGGGCCAGAAAATCAGGAGGAACACCGAAGACATTGCTACCATCGACGAGATTCACCTCTTTCCTGGTTGGGCGACAAAACAGCCAAGGAAGATCCCCGGCGGGCACGAGGGTGAGTCACTCGATGATTTTCTTTCCTATTCACGTGCTAACGGCCCCTGGGTCTGTGAACAGATGCTTTCGACGTCGTGTTCCACGTCTCTGGGTTTGCAAGGTCTCGAAAAACGCCTGAATTCCTGACTCGCTCGCAGCGTGCATTTCTCAGGATTGCCAGATGTAAGGTTTTTTTTTGGCGCTGGAGAGGCGCTGGACAGTTGACCATCATGATGATAGCCTTTGCGTCCATACCGAAACACCAACCGATCCCACACACACGAGACTCTCAGGAACTGCAAGACTTCGAGGCTCGCCTGCATCTTCCACCCCGACCCAGCGAAATTTCCGATGACTACGATGTTGAAAGCCTGGACGCCTACTTTCGCAACAGTGGGAACCAAAGCCAGGAGATGGACGATGTAAATTTCGCTCCTCAGTTGCCCGCAGATACTAGTGGCATATCTGCTGAAGTAGCGCGCATGCACGAGAACATGGAGTCTCGCCTCAAGCTGTTCTGGGCGTCATCATTGCCATCACGAAGAGTTCAGTTCTCCGTTTTCCTACGGTCACCCAATCCTCAACCCCACCAACAACAATCACTAGAATTACAGCCTCTCCTGACGCAGGAGATGCTGACTCGATCAGATGGTCACTTTTCAGGTACATTCACGCTAGACTGGAAAGAAATCTGCACACATCCAGTGGGCACACACATTGCACTCAGTCAGACACACGCCGTACACGAACTGCTCGTGGAGGCACGGGTTATCAACACGGACCGCAATCCACACCTCCACGAAACCCCTACAACGATGATGCATATACCGATATGCTATTCGACTCTGCGTGTCATCTCCGACATTGATGATACCGTAAGGATCTCGAGAGTGGTGGACGGCGCACGTGCAGTTTTCAACCAAGTGTTTGTCAAAGACTTGGAAGATTCAGTCATTCCTGAGATGGGAAAATGGTATGATACAATGTGGAAGCGCGGGGTTCGCTTTCACTATGTGGTCCGTCTGCATCTCCAATTCTTCGAGCGAGTACTTACTTTACCGACAGTCGAATTCTCCCTTCGAGCTTCTCCCGGTGATAAACGATTTTATCGGCATTTCGAAGCTCCCCTTCGGTTCGATCCGTCTTCGCTCCTACTCGGGACGGTCGCTCTTCGATGGTCTTCTATCAGCACCAGCAGCAAGGAAAAAAGCAAATGTTGTGGAAACTCTGGATCATTTTCCGGATGCAAAGTTTATCCTTGTCGGAGACTCGGGAGAACAGGATCTGGAGTTGTATGCTGAGCTGGCGGACGAGCGTCCTCGTCAGATCACTGGCGTATTCATCCGGGATGTGAGCGCTGTTGGCCTCGAGGATCCAACTGGCCCAAAGGCGGGACTTGGGTTGACCAACTCGCCAACTCAGCACAGGTCGAGGGGCGGCACTGTGCCCCTCCCAAGCAGCCACGCATCGTCGTATGCGCTGCCGAAACGCGCGGCTTCGGATACGAACATTTCCTCCACGCATCCTGGCATGATCCAGGTTCTTCGGCAAAACACGGAGGAAATCCGTTCTCCCACCTCGTTTTCCGTGGAACCTTCACCCGACCCAATCGTGTCCCGCATGTCGGAGGAGTCGTATAGTTCCTCCTCTTCTTCAGGTTCTTCCTGGTCCCCGAGTTTACGGCCACGCCGGCCCGTTACGGAAGCAGAAAAAAAGCGATGGGAACTACAGAAGCGAGTGGATAAGGCAAGGTTATTGATGCCGTCGCATGTCGTGCTGAGAGTGTTTGAGAACCCCAAGGAGTGTGTGGAGGCGGAACATATAATCGACGAGCTCATGGTTAGCCAACATTGATCTTTCTTTCTCTTCTCTTCTCTTCTTTTTCATTCTTTTTTTTTCGTCTAACCTGGTCACGAGACTCGGCCGCCAAGCAGGCCGTGCAGGCGTAAATCTATACCATTTCAAATTTTTCCGTCCAGGGAATCACATTACGCCCGTTAGTTATCTGCTCTTCGTTGTTATCATGGGTTTTACTTCAAATGTAGACATGACTCGAATTGATGACCCTCTGTCTGTCCTCCATTGGTTTGTTTCATGAGTAATAAATTACTCAAGCATTGCACACGTTTCCCCGAGCCCCACGGATAAACTCAAAAAGGTTCCATCTCAATCTAACTTACCTGCCTTGTTTATGGTCTCCAGTCGACGCTTCTTCGTCAGACGTATCCGAAATGGCCCAATTCTGTTCTCCTATTCTCGTACACGGTATCGTACACATATGGGCAAATAGTAAAAATACACCAACAAGCGGAACCCGAGTCATGGCGAGCCACACAAGTACGCCTCCCGTTAGTAGTTCTTCTGGATGCGGTTGGAATTTCCGCCGGCCTGAGTTCCGCTGGCGTTGGAGTTCGTTTCAATGGCAACCCTGACGATTGTGTCATCCGGCTTCGCCCAGTACACTCCTTTGATAGCTGCCTTCTTCAAGTTGAAGGGGAAGATGTCACCCTGTTCAGTCTCTGTTTAGACTCCGGATTCTCAACCTATTGTGATTAAAAGCTTACCTTTGGGTTGCGCATCGTGTACATTTCAGACGTTGATGATGTAGTTGGAAGATATAGGTAGGTGGATCTACACCTGCGTATGAAGGAGGGTAAGCGTTGGCAAGGTCGAAGAGAGAGATGTCCGCTGACCAGGTAGTCGCAGGAGGACTGTAGGTCGACTTGACGTCTGCCTGCAACGGTGTGGCTTCTCTTTTATACATACGCAGCTATTGCATTTGTTTGGCGCTCCGTCCTCGATGACACTTGGGAATCCCTGCAACTTGACAAGGGAATCCCTCAGGGAAAGCGCTCATATCAACAACAGGGACAAGAATCGCAACGGGTTCGGCATAGCACGCATGGCAACTTGGGGCAATAATCCCAGTTTGGCACGCGGTGGATGTGCGCCCCCGGCCTGTATCACGAACCCTCGACCAACCAATTAAGCCAACTATTGATGACGATAGCCGGCGGTCGAACCCACGCGAACATCGTCATCAGTGTGCCTGACCCACCGCTATGATTTGTGTCACTCTCTTGATATGAACGATTCAGAGAAGCCGGAGCGTCGGAGAACCCGTCGACCGTTCCTTCTCGTGAGCCCGACATGGTTACGGTGTGCGCCCAAGTTGTGAGAGGACAAGTCCTCTTCCGGCCAGCGCCCCAATTCCGAGTGCTTGCCAGCTTAGAACGACAGAGTTGGGTTTTGATGCTCCTCACTTGACCACCGTTGACAGTCTTCAGATTTGCCGCTGTGGAGTTGGTGAGATGAAATGGAAATGTGGCAAATGGGACCGTCTAGCATGCTGCAAGAAGAAACCTCCAGGAACAACAGGCTTCTTGATCATCGAATGTTGATTTGCCCTGAATCCGGTGACTTCTTGTTCACCCCTCTCAGCTTCCTCTTGATGTATTAGTTATCCTCTGTCCACGACGACGGCCATTGGTACTGATGAAAAAAAACCGGTGTTGTTCATCAAGAACAGGTCCTAACAGCAAGATCTGGCGATGACCAGGGTGAACGTACTCACACAGTGCCACCATCACCAAGCGCTATCGTTTGGAAAATAAAGGAGTTAACAAGATGACCACGGCAGATAACAGCCTGTCGGGACTTGTTCCAGATTGTGCACGCCAACAACGCCTGTCAAGACAATCGGGATGCAATGTCCCCCGGTCGGAAATGTATTCGACGAGATGGTTTTGTCAGACGGCATTTGATTCCTTCAGGACGCGTCTGGATGTCTTTGCGGCGTGAGCCAGAGCTGCGGGTCAAATGTGACTACGTGATACGCGGAAAAGATGGCCGAGATTCATTCGTCACGACATGCGGAGACCGATCGTGGAGTGCTTCTCAGCCAAGGGGCACCTCGAGGCCCCGCGGCATGCCAACTGCCAGTAACAATCGATCAGCTGTGCATGATTGAGCAGTAAGAACCTTTTGTTTACCTAGCTAGTCACGCGCTGCTTCTTTTCCGAAGATAAAGCCAAATCAGGAAAATATGACACTGATCAAACGTGTGAACGGACGCCTGCAAGTTGTTGCGTGACTAGCTGTTGGCACAGGGAACTATCGGCTGGATTTTGGTCAGTCAGTCAGGGACTCTCATCCATTCGTGGCAAACAAGAGCACCCACAGAAGCCACCGCTTCGCCCAAGGTTGACGGACACGCCTGTGTTCTTTGCGACGCGATTCCGGAGACGCGGAGTCCCGCATAGACGAAATGGCTAGTGATTGTGTAAGCTGCCGGCAATCAGTACTCAGTGCTACACCGTGCGCATCTTGCTGGGGACACCCGCACAAAGCTGAATCAGCGACTGTGCAAAGCTTGTCAAAATGATAAGACCACTGCATGCAATGTATTTCATACTACGATGGGACTCACCTTCAACAGATAATCTGCGCATTCAGAACAGGATCAAAGCAGAAGCAGTTAGTTGAAATTGGCTGCCTTCCGCCTATCATCACTGGATGTAGCTTCACGAGGTCCCCAAAGTGCTTTCACCTGGCATAAAGGATACGTTACAATCGTCGTCTTCAGCAAATTATCCCGGCTTCCACATCACCTATTTCATCTCTGCCGCTATCTAAGGCGCCAACGATCGATGTGAACCCTGCGTGCCCCTTCGATTTGATGCAATAGCGCGGGCTAGGCTAGAAGCACGAGGTAGAGGTGAGGTAGCGCACACGCGACCGAAAATATCGACTTGCCATGTCAGTGTATTCGTCCTCTCCGATAGCCTTTTAACAATCTAGTCGAGTGGTGGGTCCCAAACCGTTGAGTCCAATGAGTGATCCCCATGAACGATACTGCCTCTGTTTTAGTCGATCGTGAAGGTCGGGATCTCGTCTATCGCTTTCATGAGGGTGCACGATAACGATCAGGGAAAGAAGTCGATAGCATGCTGTGGCACTAATCACAAAAAATCCAGTGGCCCTTCTGAGTCGTTTGGTTTGTCGCGCAAACCAGCCACCAACCAAACAAGAGTTGCAGATGGGCTAATTCGAGATCAAATCGGAAAATTTGCCTATCTTTTCCTCCCTCCCTGCAACTCTGAAATCTGATACCTGCGGATGCAAACAACCAATCCATTGAGCACAATGGCCATGAAGTGTTGTTGTGGTACTGACCAATGTACAGCTCAAATTTTACAAGAGTACCGTGGGAATTTTGGGTAGGAACCGCCAGTTGCGTGCCACAGATACTAGACCTGTGTGCTTGAAGTCACACCATGATCGACGGCCAAAGCAGAGCCTGAGAGAAAAAGAGATGTGAGCATAATTAATAGTATTCGATTAGGGGGACTCAGGCTCGAGAGACCGAGCATCGGACGACTGTGTAAAGGTACGTCCAGAATTTGACAGGGGCACTGCCAGTGGCAGGCAGAAGATCATAATCATTACAGTCGTTTGCATTGCCAGCATGCAGCATCTGTATGCTATATTACCCAGGACGAACGCCCGGATGTTGGCACACTGGCTCCAAGGTATTTTCAATAGGGGTTCATCGATGTGCCCTTGGTCCAGCTGTTGATCGATCGCCGAAGCCGCAGAACTACAATCGAATCGATTCCGAGTCCTCATGTAACCGACACCTCACAAAAAACATGCATGGCGCAACACAAGACGGGCCGATCCGCCGAGTCTAGTGGCAAGATGGGGTTCCATCTCGATCCAAAGAGTCGTTTGCTTCAAGTTCAGAGCCCTGCGCACTATCCTCGACAACTCTGTCCGTCACGGTGTCGCTCATGGAATGTCTTGTGTGTGCCATTGAAGGACCGCATCTACTACTCTGGCTAGTTCCAGGCGCGGGCGCTGTGCAGCATCGGAACAACAAAATGATGGTAAGTAATACAAGCACACCGGTCGCCTGACGAGAGCTTTCGCCGGCTCGAAACCTGGTATGCCCATTCAGTCTCCACGACAGACAAACACGATGGCGTAAGAGCCTTTCCCATACGCACAAATGGAACTCTGGGAAGCGGTCGCGAAGCCCAGACTCCCGTGGCGTCGATGACGGTCGTCATATTGTTCAATTGTTCAATAAACCTGTAGTCTACACAACCAGAACAGTACATACAAAATGTGCTGATCGAGCGGAACACTACCAGCCAATGAGTTCATCATCCTCTGGAGCGCCAACGCCGCTTGAGTGTGATCCAGCCGACCAGATTCATATTCTCGGGTTTTCTACCTCGTTCCACGGTAAAGCGGCCATCGTGGAGCCAAAATGCAGAATCAAAGAGTTGCTTCCTGTTTAGGATGCTGTGATAGGCATAATGAACCCACTCGCTCCTACTCAGCTCCTTCGAGACTGGGGACATATCAAGACTGATGAAAGTCGCGAGGCCATGGATACTTACGCTCACCAACGATAGTTAGCTTGCTGCCGGCGAAGAGGAGCTCGCTTTCGCCTGACCTACAGCAAGGTGTGTATCGAAATCGTCGCCGTCCTGTCCTGAACTTTCTCATGCATGGTCCGACGAGACAACTGCTTTTTGGCTGACACGAATGTCATTTCAGTGATCTTCTCGCAGACAGAAGAAAATAAGAACCTTCGGATTTCATCTTGTCTCAGTTGAGTCTCACTGGGTTACTAATCCATGAGCTTGATCCGTTCGGAACAATGTTCGACGTTCACCAACTCCTAGAAGTTATGGGGCAAAGAAAAAGAAAAGAAATATGTCGGCAGAGAGATCGTTTCGCGGTTTCGAATCCCAGGGTTTTGAGACGCCGTCGTCACCTTGCTTTGCTGCAGATTGGCTATATATTTGTCGTTGAATGGTACACATAGCATTGGTAGCGACGTTCGTAGGCAACAGCCCCCCAAGTTCCATTCAATGATATTAATGAGAAACAGCACCAACATTTGAAAGCCTTTCGTGGGCAATGCGCCATTGATATTCATGCACTTGATCGTAAGATGCTAGCGCTGAAATTCGCACTCGTTCGAGCTAGCGATAATGAACAAAAACTGAAGGAGAGAGCGTGCCATCTGCCAGTCTCGAATGGTAGTACAACTTAACATCTGTATACTCGCCGGCATGGCACCCTCCTGCTTTGCCAGCGAAGTACGTCCATCTTGAAGATTGGGATACGTTGAAGCTGTACCCGTACCCCGTCGCATCATGCGCGTCAATGTGGCGTCACTAGAATCAGGTAGACCAACTACCAGCAGCATGTAGAGTGCAAATTGAATCTTGATCGCCCACGCGGAGAAAGAACGATAGACACCTCCGAAATGTTGCACTCAGGTATTCAGACCGAACGGTCTCTTGTATGGTGCCTGCATGAACACACGGATCGTATCCTGTACTTGGTCTCTCCTAGGCAGACCCTTAGGCAGGAAGACAGTCGTTCCTTCTTTTAGGCTGTACCGTTAACCTAACTTTGAAGAGGGCGAGATGCTTTGTAAGGAAGTTTATTTCCATGGCTTACAAGGGCCACGTGACGCTGTCACGCTATGTGACACGCCTTTATAGCACACAATGCTTGCCGTCTTGTCCCTTCATCGCATCCACGACCACGGCAGGAACTCTGTCGTTGCCTTCAGGTGATAACTTGTCGAGGTCGGTCTTATTTGGCGGTCGGTACAAATATATCTGACCTGCGTAGCAGCCTTGTTCTCTTTCTCCCACCCAAATCTTGATGAATAACGCCGCGAGGAGCTCACGTCGCACTAACGCTCAGCGACGCCAGTCTGTGACCATATCGGGCCCCACGCCCCCTGCACCTCTGCCTAGCCACCGCAGGCGCAGATCCAGGTCGCCTGACCCTCAGCCGACCCAACTGCAACCCAACGTGGCCCGCAAGCCTGATACTTCTTTTGTCGACCAAAATAGACGAAAGAAACCTGGAAATTCATCTCTTCCGGCCTCGGGTTCGAGACCTTTCCTGGTGGCCATCGACGATGGCAATTCTGACCGAGGACGCAAGTCCAAAGTAAAACCCCGTTCGCACAATCGTCATTTAGCGGAGAACGCTCCTCGTGCGATCATGCCTCATGCGTCAGAGGCAAACGGACCCTCTACCAAGAGGGAGAGATCAAAATCCCGAGAATCAGGCAAGGCAAAGGGGAACGCCTCGGATGTTGATGGATCAGGAAGGGACGCCCATGGCATTGTTGATACACACATTGACTATGCCGGTCCCGTCGCCACTGCCGAGTTCGCAAAATTGAAACGGGAGTTGGATGGTTTGAAAAAGGTACGCATATACTCCACTGTAATGCTTTCCTGATGTTTACATTGTCTCTAGTTGGCTCACGAAAACAAGAAAACTATCAAGCGACAAAACAAAGTAATCCTTTCGCTAACTTTTTCAAAAACGAGGCTGATTTCATTTAGGCTATCGAAGAGCTAAAGCAACAGGAAAATGCTTCGAAACAGGCAAGACATTTCATGCTGAATCCTCTTCGATGCTAATTTGATTTTCATCCATAAAGAAACTAAAGGAGTCCGACTCGCAAATATCTAAATTGCAGAGCAGGTCAAAGAAATTAGACGAGGTGTGTTCGCTTGATGGATTCTATCTTGATGTCAACTCACATGATCTCGTGCGACCTCGCGATAGGCAATCACAACTTTCGAAAGCAATTCACAATGCCAAATATGTATGGAGTTACTCCATCGTCCATACGCGTGCGTTTCCATTGCCTTGCATATCTTCGATCCTGAACAGTAGTAACAGTCTTTCGCCTTGTGGTCATATTCTCTGTGTAATATGTCTTCAAGAGTGGTTCCGCCAGGCCCCCGTTGTCGATGATGAAATGTATGATGACGAGGATCCTGATTACTTGC
>JBBPNU010001118.1:0-10781 GCA_038091055.1 Leccinum angustisporum
CGAGGAGGAGGTCTCCGGCGAAGGGGCTGGGGAAGGGGCTGGGGCTGGGGCTGGGGCTGGGGCTGGGGCTGGTGATGGTCCGTCATCAGTGTCCGGAGGAGGTGGGACCTTTACCCAGCCCTCGTCCTCTAGGTTACGAAGCGCATCAAGAAAGGCGTCGAACATGAATTGATGGGTAACTTCGTCCCCCTTGTGGATGAGTCGATCATCCAAGTACCTCATCGGGACGATTATCCTCTCGCGTAATTTGTTGAGGAGCGGGATCAACGGGCGGAAATAAGGTGAGATGTGGGGAAGGATACTGTATGCCCAGCCAACGTCAGACTGGATCACCGTCGTCTTCGTGCTGCTAGGACGAAACGAGTTGAAATATTTGTCGAAACACGACGCTTGGTCCCCTTTTTTCATTTTGTGAGGCTGCTCGAAAAGAACGCAAACTCCAACGAATACATAGAACAACGATTCGAGGTCGTGGGCAGGTCGATGAACCACAGGTGTCCCAGGCCCTGCGACTACCAACTCCAACGCCATCCACGACCACGTTCCCTAAACGAAAGATAGGACTTCAATCAAATATCAAGGGAAATATAAACAGTAAATCAATCTTACCGTGCGGCACAACGGGTCATTGTCAATGGAAGGTCGTTCGGAATCCACCGGCTCCCCCGCCATCTGCAGCTTGATTTCATGTTGAATTCCGAGCTTCGAAATTGGGACATATTGACTGATATTTCCCTTATCTTTCTCCGAGTTACGGAGCTGTGCCGGAACGGCACCTTCCCCGCAGGTCAAACGAGCTAAATCGACGTCGCCTTCGATTGAATCGTCTCCTGAATCGGGGGTAGTGGGCTGGGTAGTGGGCTGGGACGAAGGCAATTCGATAGGAACCGCATAACCCCAGTCGGCGAAAAGGCCGCGATAGGACACGTCTTTCTTTATCCTTTCGCGAAGGGGTCCGCGAATCTCCTCCGGGAGGACGTCCAGGAACTCCAAGCGATCGGATCCATCCCAGAGGGCGAGGAGGAGGTTGAACAAGCTAATGTCGCGGTGGAGGATCGACGCTTTCTTGACCGCATCTTTATGGGCTGGAATACTTTAGTAAGTAGATGAATTAAATAACGAGATGATGACATACTGAGGATATAATCGATGAAGACTACCAGGATTTCAGCAAGGGAGTTGAACTTTAAGATGTCGACTCCAACGGGGGCGGTTATAAGACGAGAGAGGGTGCGTAGCTGGTATCGGCGCTGGTTCGCTTTGCGGTTGGCTTCAGAGAGAAGAGCACGGAGTAGATGGGTGGAATTGTTGAAGAACGTGTCTCGATAGGTTGGATGAGGACCCTGGACTTGTTCCTCGTGTACCAGTATAGGGACGCCGTTGACTCCTGCAGCATTAAGCGCCTGTAGAATACCGCCTTCAGTGTATTTGCGCAACGGATCAATCCACGAGTCTTTGACAACAACTTTCTTCCGAGTGCGAGGCCTGATTTCTTCATCGTCCGAGTCGTCCGAGTGCATTGAACCGCCCCAAACCGTCGTTCCACGTCCATGCATAGTATCCGAGATAAAGATTAAGCGATCGATTGTGACTTCCCTCATCTCTGAGCCCCCCTTCTGCGCGACGAACACACGCTTGTTCCCGGCGTCGTCGAGCAGCGATATATCGAACCCGAGCTGAGAAAGGTTGGCCGTGGAAAGACCAACTAAAATGCGCAAAAAATTCTCGGGTTCGGTGTGAATGTCCATGAACTCTGTCTCAAGTGAGCCTCCGCGGTCAAAAAACGTCAAATTGACGTTGGAGTCCAATATTCGAAGGGAGGGAGCTCCGTGTCTCCCATCCTGGGCATGTAGGAGGACGCTGGTTTTCCCGGCAATCTCTCTAAAGGAGATCGTCGAGGTTCCTCCGGTGTGCTTGCTCTTCATTTCACCGAAGACGAGCACGTCTCTCCAATCTAATTCGGCGCCGTCTGGACTGAGGATTAAGTCAGGCTTTCGTTGGATGTAGGACCCCTTGAGTGTCTTTGTGGCCCCTTGTGCATGCCACCTCCTAGTACCATCCCTTTAGTGACAAATCCTCAAAAACGACGGCGCTACAGAAACGCACTTCTTCGTTTTTTCTTGGTTAATTTTCTCGACAGCCTCCAAGATGTTGTTGAAAAATACAGCCATGTTAGCTTCCGCGCTGTCGCCCTTGGTTTTCGGGAAATTAGTCCAGCGCTCCACTCCCCCCAACGTCATTCCATACAAACCCCGGTCTCGCAAGCTAAGCAAAATGTGAGCCATATTGGAATGGGAATGTGCGAACAGCATAGAATCTGGGAAGAGTTCTTCCAACAGTCCTCGAGTCTCGGACTTGCTGAGGCACCAACGAAAGTCCTTGGTGTCATTTTCGATCAAGCGATCCATATTCGGACGAAACCCGTCGGATTTCCGCCTGAATTCCAACGGAACGGAGGAGAGCTGTGAAAGACCTCTTTCAGATAGTCCGGCGAGACTGAACAGAATGGCGAGTACGGCACCTGTGCGTTGTTCCGCGGAGTGGCATGCGCACGCACAGGTCGGGGCTGCAAACGTGTCACATTAGTGACTTCTGGCAAGTTGAACCAATTTCCTAAAGGGAACCAAAACCCACCAAGTTCAACTTCTGGTGCGATTCAGAATCCATAAAGTCTGAGTCAATGTAGGGGTTGGCGGGGTAGAGCGTAGAGAATTGGCGCGTTGGTGTGTAATTTTCGCGCGTGTTTAGAAGGCTGCCTGCCACGCCCCCAACGGCCCCCGCAAGTACCCGCTCATATCGATCGATATCAATCAGTACGACTAATCGACAAACGATCGAACGTAATTATTACAATCGTAGCGGCGCTCTTGCGCCAAGTCCCCGACTCTTGGGATAACACGCCAATGATAGATAGTCTCAGAGTGTTAACGTTGTTGAAACGTTACTGCCACGCCGGCGATGAAAATATAAAATATAAGTACATGTACATATCCTTCGAGTCAGCATAGTCGCCAGGCCCCAGGTTTGTTCCGCAGCGGCGCAGCCTGTATCTTAATCAACGGCTCCGAAAACGCCTCGTGCGTGTACGCACACGTCAACGAGTCTTCAACCGCCCGGGGAGTGTCCATGTACAGCTCATTGATCACCAAGCATGCAAATTCGCGCACGAACTGCACGCGTCGGTTGTCCTGCGTGTCCCCACCATCGTATTGATTTACGATTCCCAGTGGATGCTGATACCTAGAAAAATTTACAATTATGAAAGGCACGCCGGTCGGGTCAGGAGTGGAACGGAGGCAAGTAGACAACCAAACCATACATTTAGCCACCGTCCTCTGCGCCTCGTTCCGATACTCGGTGGCGAGCCACTCGCTTCCCTGATTATGCTCTACCAGACCCAACGTCTGCCCATGCATCCGCATCATTTCCATCAACGATACGGTGTACGGATACACCCGCTCTTGATGTCCTTGTCCGTGTTCGTGATCATATGTGGCACCTGAAAGTCCAACCACAGCAGGTTCCAGACCTCCCTGAAAGCGTGATCAGAGTCTGCAGATCAATGTTGACCGAGCGAGAACCCGTCCCACGGAGCTGATCTCGAACAGACGTCCGTTCACGAAGCCGTCTTGTCGGTTGATGTCGTACAGCTACGACCGGTCGAGCTTCTTGCGGAACGCGGTTGATTCAGACTGCAGCTTTTGACCCTCTGCACATAATTAACCGTCAGCTGCCAGTGGGCCTAAAAAGGACGATGAGAAAAGGTAGTTACCGGAGGCTCAATGTTGATCTCAGGGACGGAGCCATCTGAGGACAGTGGTCTACGTTGATCTCTATGATTAATCCGCGTCTCCGAGCGACCCTGACGTTCGCAAGTTGGAGGACCCTTGGAGGGGATAGCGGTGTCGGCACAACGATCTGGGCCGGGCGGTGCCTTGAAGGACCGTCCTGAGGCCGTGAGCGCGACTAGAGTTCAGCCAAAAAAATCAGCGAGTGAAGAGGACTGAGTGGGAAGTCACATACGCTTTCAGACTGTTGCCTCCGTTGTTCGGCTTCCGAAGGATCGGAATACCGCAGCTCGTCTGCGAGTCGCTGGTTTGACTTTCTGGAGCTCGTCGCTGTGAGTTTGGCAAGTCGTCATCCTCGAAGGGAGGGGATCCGTGTCGTCTTCCAAAACACTAACGACCGCTTGGTTCTTGTGATGAAAAAGTACTGAGCACCCAGGCTCGATCCGATCTTTGTGAACTCTTCCTCGAGAATGAGGCAATCCTTGTTGCGCTCCATCTTGAGGAGACGCGGACGACATCGGGTGCTCGGATAGATGGGAGGCAGCTTGGACGTAGCTGCGGGGCCGCGCTTCCTCTTCTTTCCGACTTGCGTTGGGAGAGAGGGCTCCCATTTCTTCTTCTGTGGTTGTTGGTCCTTCTTCTCCTTGTTCTTTTGACCTTGACCCTTGACCCTAGCCTTGTGAGTCGTGACGGCGGTATTCCCGACGGCGCGTTACCCTAAAAGCGACTCGTCAGTGAGCATATGACTCGTCAAGGCGAACGGCGCGCACCATAATTGCGATGGAGGTTGAGCGTGGTGGTAAGAAACGGCGCGTTACCCTACAAGCGACTCGTCAGTGAACGTATGACTCCTCAAGGCGAACGACCTCGACGCGTCAAGTCATTACATAATCATTGACGGATAGACTTAACGGTAGCACCGCCATGCGAGGAAATCGGTTGAGGCACTCCACTCACCTTTTTTCGAGGTCCGCCCGGCCTTGACCGACATCCGAGCACGGGAGGGTTTTCACAGCAGAGAAACGACAGGCAAATTTGATCCGAAACAACTTGGAACGACAACGTTCCGTGTACGCAAAGCGAAAATATGGTATGGCTCAAGTTTCTCAACCGATTGTATTTCTGACATAACTCTCGATCGCGAAAACCTTGCATTGTATTCGGATGATGACCTCATTCCTGGTCTCATGGATTGCGTTGTTGAGGATCATGAATTAGATGCTAAGACTTGTATTTGATGAAGAAACAGCGGGCTTCGAAGACCATCTAGCAACACTTGTGCATCAAGAAGATTTCATTTAATGGTGACTTATTTTGCTCTCTTTTCGTCTGGCCTGCTTGCACCCCGCATTGCTAGATCTACATCCCCCGTCCTTCCGTCCTCGTCTATGCCTCTTACAGCTAGTCCTGTAGACCCTGTCGACCGTCAGTTGAATATATTAATGATGGTTTGTATGACCATCGAGCTTGCTAATGTCATGTAACACCACTGCGCTGGATCGCATTTATCATCTTGATATCCTTTTTCATCCATCTCATACACTATATCCGACTTAATCTCATACTATGTCCTATACTTATATGTCAGAACCAGATTCTAGCATCCCCTTTCATTTATTATGATCCTTCTTCGTACCTTGCTAGTCAAACTCGATTATGTCTTATCGTATCGGCACTTTTTTTTAATTTGAAGCGGTAGTACCACTCTGAACTGTGCAGGAAGTCGTGGTCGGTGGAACAGTCTTCACGAGGCGGCACACGCGACTTGAAGGTACAATAGCACCATATTTTTTATTCAATTTTCAATGATCATTAGGTTGGCATGGGGAAATACCTGAGCCTTGGGCGATTATCATGAGCTATGATGGAATCCAGGTGTCATACTAGTAGCCGCCATCACAGGATATGGCTATATATGCGATGGCTTCCATGAATGTCTGAGCCATACGGAAGCCACGTGATATATAGCAAAAAAATCATACGGGAGAAGGTGTCTGGACATCGGCGCTGGAGAAAATTGAACATATTATGGTCGGGTTGCTCCGAACCGGCACCGTAAAGAAAAGGTCAGTTTCATAGTATGTACCCATAAGATTCTGTCTGGGTATGAACCATGGGCGCTCCGAAGAGGAGCGAAATGAATTAGATGAGATCTTGACTGCCGGCTAGTCGCGGTATTGCCAAGGTACGGATCAATGGCAGAAGATCTATTGAAACAATAGCATCAGATGATACCGTACACGGCGTGACTCATCACTTCAAACTGCACAAGAACATCGACACACTCAGGCGGTAGCCTAACCTTCAACTTCTGGCGCCAACGAACCGCTCCGTCCTTCTTGAATATTTCAAGCCATAAACTCCCCGAGGACAGTTACATGCATGTATATACTATACGATTCAAGGATCCGACAAATAGTATACGAAAGAGCGATAAAAGCACGACCCAGTAAGTGAAACACAAAAACAAAAACAAAAAAAGAGTGATTCCGTCGATGCTAACGATATCTATGCTTGACAATCGAGTCGAAACAGCGCCTCCCCTCCGAGCCTCCCCCCTTCGGTTCTCCATAAGATGTTGATTTCGTGTCGGTTACAATCTCATCACCCTCCTACTCTTCGTCTTCGAACCGCAGTATCTGCGCGTCCTCGTCCACGGGCAAGTTCCGATATCCGCGGTGCGCCCGATATTCCATCGAGAGTGACTCGAGCCTCGAGGCAACGTACTCGTACGTGATGCCCGCCAGTCCAACGAGGAACCAAGGAACAGACGCCAGCGTGTCCACAACACGCGAACCCGTACCCGTACCTGAATTCCAACTTCTGTATCTGCTCGGATTGTCGCCAGGAAGCCGAATCGCACTGTGAAAGTTTAGGCCAGCATCAACAAAACTGTTCCCTCACACGCAAGGGAATGCGGAAACGTACCCTCTCGCACGCCCGCTCTTCTTATACCACCACCAAGCGACGAGCGCTGTGAGCGCGAACGGGAACATGAGCGCCATCATCCAAAACAGCGCACTGTGGCCCCTGATGCCCGGACAGAGATGTGAGGTTCCATGGTCAAGCCAGACACCCCCTTCACAGCTTGAGTGCGTGACCTTGCGGTACGCGGTCCATTCATACCAGTACTCCTCATAGTTCCGGCAAGAGTCGTCGTCGGGAAGCGACGTAGTGCCCAATACTGGCACGCAGTTCCCCTCGCTGTTTTTCACGTAGTTGAATTCGCTGAGAACAAAAACGTGGTAAATGGTCGTCCAAGTGAAATTGTAGGACTTACCACTCAAAGTCGTCTGCTGAACAGGCACAGTTATGGACGATCTCGGGTGCGGCTTTTGCTGTCTTACCAACGATGCAATTGGCGTCGCGTTTACGGCGTTCGTAAATGTCTGCAGCAGACGCGTTCATCGTTGCAGTGGAAATATACAGTGCAGGAACGTACCTGGCGGCCAAATAGACACGCCTCTGTTCTACCCTCGCTGGGACTCCATAATTCAAAGTCATCGCGACTCGGATCAACTCGGTCCAACACACCTAAACGAAGAACCATCAGTGCACTGTAAAGGCAACCTCGAACGCGAACCTACATTGTCGGCGGGTCAAGGACGTAAAGTCGATGTGCACGATCGTCGACGCCGAAAGAAAAAAAATTGCGGATGTGTGACACAGGTCCAGAATACTATGACATACTTTCTATCGTACCAAAGTATCTGGTTATGTAAGCCACTGGGGTGGGAGAAAAAAATCAACGCAAAAAGATGGCACGAGAGAGGTCGAACACAAAGCCTTACATCAGCAGGGTCAACCAAAGCTGCTAAGGCAACTCAATATATCAGTAGATACTTTAGACTTGGAAAACTTTCGAAGCTCTGAGTACAGAGTCACATCAGGTACTCTCATCAATTCTTTGGTGCAGCCCAAATTGTCATAAAAGCTGTAACATTTACTAAATACTTCAGT
Organism: Leccinum angustisporum; assembly: GCA_038091055.1. Taxonomy (NCBI): domain Eukaryota; kingdom Fungi; phylum Basidiomycota; class Agaricomycetes; order Boletales; family Boletaceae; genus Leccinum; species Leccinum angustisporum. The sequence continues at coordinate 7,749 of JBBPNU010001118.1, forward strand.
TGACAGTCGGGTTGAGTACCCACTGACTCTTGAAGCTTGAGTGCTGAACTTTGAAATTTGTCTAAGTCTAAATTATCTACTTATATATGCTTAGCTACACTAGTATGATATGGACTTGGGGTGCAACGGTTTGTTGTCCTGATCCTGTTGATTAGTAAGACTGACTTTGGGTTCGTGTCTCTCTCGCGCCGTCTCTTTTCGTTGATTTTTTTCTCCCACCCAGTGGCTTACATAACCAGATATGTACTCGTACGATATCTGGGAGTAAGTACTTATGTGAGCGATTGGTGAGCGACCTAGAATTTCTGGACCTACTAAGTTACGGTAACACATCTGACTCGGTTGCCTGTGTATGCGGTGGGTACAGTACTGACGACGATTCAAAGATAGAGCGACAACGTGTCCTTCTTGCGGTGTATCGCGGCCTCTACTGGAGTAGTTGTCCTTTGTGCAGGTGCTTCGTCTGAGAACCTCATTTATAGGCTTTTCTACTTTGTGCTGGCGTGGATGATTCTAATTCAGTGATTACCGCTGGAATCCTCAACCATGTTACATGAATATAAATATTTATTATATGGTTCTGGGAATGTTCGGGACCCTTGAAGTGTGTGCTGGCTTCAGATTCTTGAGTGCGGTATCAGTTGTCGCGTTCGTGTCGACGGCGTCGTCACGTTCAAGTAGCAACGTGAGTACTACATACTAGAACCGAGTCCAACTCCCAAGGACAAGCTGCTCGGTAGTAAAGTATACGATTATCAGCGTCGTACACTTGCCTTCACCCGGATTTGTACCACAATTGTCTATATTGCTAGTCTAGTTTTACATCGAGCAAAGGTGGCGGACGTGGGTCCGAAATGGTATCGGTATCGCGAAGACTCGAGCTACCGGAAATCATTGAAGAATTTGCTGTTAGTTATATATACATGATAAATTTGAGCACTGGTTAGCACGTCGTGCTTGCTGTGAAATGAACGGATCGTGTCGACATACCGAACGAAGAATAATCCTCTCGCATGGCATACTCGAGCGCAACCGGTATGCCGCTCTTTCGTATCACGAAACGAACCTGACCAACGAAACGGTCTGCAATACGCAAATCGTCTTCGGTTTTTTCCAGAAGTACTCGATTGTATTGGAGCACGAGGGTGTTGCGGTGAACGATTTGAAGTGCGAGGTTCCTGCGAGTAAGTCGCAATTGACGATCTGCACGAGCGCTTTCCAGGAGTAAGTAGGCTTCATTACTGTTTGTCGGGGCGGGGACGATATCCAATTCGTTAGGTATATTTTGCGACTATGAGGGCGAGTCTCAGACTTAGCTTCAGTACGTCATCTGAGAATCGAAGGTAACTTACTTGCCACTGGCAGTTGGAATCTCCAGAGCTACTCTTGGCCAAATAATGTTGGTTGCCAGTAGAAAAGCCTTGTGGAACCGAATAGCTGGTAGGTGCGATGGTATGCAGGTTGAGGCAAGATCCGACTGGAGAGAGATGAAAGATGGCGTCCGATCTAATGTGTTCAGGAACGAGCGCAGGTTGGTTGGATTGCTGAGCCATTCTGTTCTGCGATTGACGGTCCGTAAAAGTTTGTCTCAGCGAGATGACAACTCACCTAGTTTTTGTGGATCCCGTATGCGACTCGGAAATTTTCAGAAGTAGCACGCGATATGTGCAACTTGAAGGTGTTGATGATACTTTGTAAGCCGGCGGCAAACCTCGTCATCACGTGCCAAACTTCGGTCTCGATTTGCTCAACTTGAACTTCGGAGCAATCAGAGCTGTCATACTAATCGTACTGCCATTTCAAGTATGCCCAGAGCCAAGGTGAATCGTGGAAGGTTCAAGAAAATAAGCTGCCCCCGATGCGGCAAGAAATTTTTCTCGGAAACCAATGTTCTGCAGCACATGAACCAGCCGTCGGGATCATGTATGTCACTTTTCTGGCACGATGCTCACAGCACCCGCCATCAGGATGATTCCCCGAACCGTCAAGCTCTACCTACTCCTATTTCAATGATGGCCCGCCCTGACGTATCTAGAGACGGACGGGATGATTCTTTCGATGTTCCGGCTCACACCGAGGACGATAACCAGGGATTTGATGGGGCTGTAGATCTAGACGTCACAATGGACCCAGAGGAAGAAACGGAGGTGCCTGAAGGCTCCCGCAAAGATTTTGTCGAGTTTTTCGAGGGCTCCGGCGAAACTTTCCCCGGAGGGAAGTCATTCCTAGACGATTTTAGACAAAATGAACATGCCGCAGAGCGACGAGAAAACCTGTACTTCCCTTTCGCCTCTCACGATGAATGGCAATTCGCGTCTTGGCTCCTCAGGTCACGTCTCAGCATTTCCGCCCTCGACTCCTTACTCTCGTTGAACATTGTGCGTCATTCATTCACTCTCTGAGAATGCAATCCTGACCCCGTTTTAGCTCAAACGCATACCACTCTCCTTTCGAACAGGAAAACAATTACGCGCTCGTGCGGAAATACTACCTTCTGGACCTCGCTGGCTTTGTGAAACCATAATACCCGAGGGCCGGACGAAACGCGCTGTCCAACTATTCTACCGTCAGCCGCTCGAGTGCATCCAAACGCTCTTGAGCAATCCCCTGCTCGCCCCCCACATCGAATTCGTGCCTCGCAAAGTTTGGACATCGGCAGCCAAGATATGCCGCATCTACGATGACTGGATGAGCAGCAATCAGGCGTGGATTATCCAGGTATGATACTCACCGGGATCCATGGTCGACGCTGATCATAAAAACAGAGTGAGCTTCCTGTTGGGAGCACACTCCTAGGCGTCGTACTTTCATCCGATAAGACGAATATTTCCGTCATGACCGGCAACCGGATGGCGCACCCACTGCTCATAACCCTCGCGAATATCGATCCCACCATCCGCAGCAAGACATCGCTTCACGGATACTTGCTTCTTGGCTTGCTCCCCATCCCCAAATTTATTCACAAGAACACACGGGTGTGCAGTCTACTTCAGGACCGTCTTTTCCACCAGGCGTTGGACACGATCCTTCGGC